>CAUYPO010014802.1:0-118434 GCA_963574435.1 Cheirogaleus major | reverse complement strand
GATCCCAAGCCAAGGTGGTGAGGCCACTCCAGGCCAGGCATCCAAACCCTCGTCCTCCCGGCACCACACGCCTCAAGGCCAGAGACGTGGCGGGCACACTGGCTGGGCCCAGGGTGCCACCTCTAAACTTCCCTGAACTCTTAAAGCACACTTATCTGAGCATATTCAACTCTTATTCTTACATCAGCAAAGACTCTAGATATTACACACCAACAGAGAATCTTTGATTTTGCATTTTTTTTTCTTTTGGAGACAGGGTCTTGCTCAGTTGCCCCAGCTAGAGTGCGGCGGCATCATCATAGCTCCCTGCAGTCTCCAACTCCTGGGTCCAAGTGATCCTCCTGCCTCAGCCTCCCAAACTGCTGGGAATACAGGTATAAGCCACTGCACTCAGCCTAATTTTGCACAATTTTAATATGAGCCCTTTCATTTGCAGATTCTGAATGCCACTCGAGTGACACTTTTGGCATTCCTTTTGATTGACAGAAGCTTAGCTCCAAATCTGTGTCCACCCCCTTCTCCACGCCCTGAAACTGACAGAGCCCAAGGTGGGCATTTTTAATCCTTTATTTTCCCCATTATGCACCTTAAGTTCTCACTAGAGTAAGCATATGTGTAAACAAAGGAAAGACTCGACAAGCAACTGCTCCCACCAAAACCTCGGCAATGCAGCCAGGACGTAGGGGTGCGCAGCTGCCAGGAGGCAGGTGCCTGAAGAGCCGCCTCTGCCTCTTGGGGCTGAAGGGGCTTGTGGCGAAGGTCGCGCCGAGGGCTCTGCAAACACGGACAGGCAGGTGCACAGGATGACTCTGGACTAAAGCTCCAGACTTTTCAAGATCAGTAATCAAAGAGAAAGGCCTTCTCCTTTCCCAGAGTTGCCCTCAGCTCCCACTTTACAAGACTTCTCGAATCTAAAACCTGAAGGTTTGGGCAGCTGGCAACAAACCTCTCTCCCCTTCCACATGTCTAGCAGTTTTTTAAGGTTGTTTTACCCAAAGAGGCTGGAGAGGGGAACCAGTCTGAGCATGTCAGAGGTGAGAGGGGACTTCAGGGGGTCAGAGACAGTGTCTGCCCAGCCACAGAGGACGGGGCTTAGGACAGGGCTTCCAGATGCCAGGCCAGAGACCGCCAGGGCCTCAGCTCCTCCACAAGAAACCACATCTCACACAGAACTCCAAGCGTTCTGCTTGTTTTCAAAATGTTTTAAGCAGTGCTAACCCTATGAACAACATCAGGGAAACTGAGGTCGGCTGGCAGATGACATGCACCTTAAATTACTTGCAGCAAAACTTCAGTTCTCCCTAACTCAGCTGCCATGCAGCCTCACTTCAGAACACAGGGAAGAGACAGAGCAAGGGCTCTGGGCAGCCGGAACGCTCAGCCGGCCGCCAGCCCACACACACCAGAAGCACAGATTCCGCACCCTCTCCCAGAGCTTCCTTCCAATCGATGCTACTGATCAGCCTGCGTGATGGATCAGCCTTGATCGATGCTGGGAAGAAGAGCTGCTCAGCCCTCTAAGAGCCTGCCACCAGGGGCCCCCCGACCTCATGCCAGGGTCCACACTGACTTCCCCAAGGGAGCAACGTGGCAGTGGCGCAGGAACCGAGAGTGGATGCAGCTGTCTACAGGGTGAGAAGCGAGGGGCAGTCTGGGAAGGCTGAGGTCCACCTGCAGAGGCCGAGGAGGGAGGGCGCGGAGGGGAGGCCTGCAGCTACCGTGAGGGCTGGGCAGGTAGTGCAGCCTCGGAGGATGGCTCGGGGCGCTGCATGAAGCACAAGGGGCAGGAGGAACAGGGGACAAGGAAGAGGGAGGGAGGACAGAGGAGCTGACGAGAGGCACTGCTGGGTTTTCAGTAACATGAAGACAGCTGATAAAATCCAACATCCATCCACTCACAACAAGTCAACAAATACCCCTCACACAAAAAGCAAACAAAACGCTTTAGAAAATTAGGAACAGGACGGGAACTTCCTCCACTTGAAGGAAATGTATGAAAACATCTGTTACAACTAGCAACTTCCACGGTAGGTCGTTAGAGGCATTTGCTTTAAATCAGAAACAATTCAAGGCAGCTGGCCGTCACCACGGCCCCTCAACACCACACCAGAGACCCACAAGCCCAACCAACACACCAGAGTCAGACGGGGCGTGTGGGCGCGGGATCTGAATGAAATAAAATTGCTATTAATTGCATATAAGAGGATTCTCTACGTATAACACTCAAACACATTTTTAATGCAAGGGTTTAAGAGTGCTAGAATAAAATCAACATCCAAAATTCAACTGTGATTCAACACACCATCAACAAAGAATCAGAAAATGCAATTTAAAAAAATACTACTTACAATAGCAGCAATGAACTCAAAGTGCCCTGGAATGGAGCTAATATGTGCAAGACCTACATGGAAAAAATATATAAAACTTGACCGAACGGTATCACAGAAGATCTAAACATAGTGATTTGCCATAGTCACGGACACAGAGACCCTATATCACAGAAGTCAATTCTCCCCAATTGACCCACGGATTAATACAATTCCAATCAGAATAACTTTCATGGGCCTCGAGGGCTTGATTCTAACATTTATAATCAAGATCAGAAGGCCAAGAGTAGCACAGGTGATTCTCGAGAAGAACCAAACGGAACACTAACCCCGGCAGGCGTCGAGTCAGCATGACCTGAGCATTTAAGGGTAAGACGGCACCCATGGCAGGACAAATACGCCAAGAGAAAGCAACTGAGAGCCCAGAAACAGACCCTGCGTGGTGTAAAACCCAGACTATTACCAAGGGGCATGCGGATCAGCGAGGCAAGGAAGGACCATTCAAATGAATGATGCCAAGACAACTGTTTATCCAAACGGGAAGAAAATGAAAACGAAATCCTAACTCACATCACACACAAGTTCAATTCCAAGAGGATTAAAGACTTTCAGACAGAAGCAAAAACTAAAATTTTAGAAGAAAATACAGAAGAATATCCCTATGGACCTTGGGTTTAGAAAGAACTTCTTAAAGGTGACTCAAAAACGTATTTACCATAAAAGAAAGAATAAATTCAACTGCGTTAAAATCAAGAACTTCTATCCATCAGAAAATATCACAAAGAAAGTGAAAAGGCCGGGCGCAGTGGCTCACGCCTGTAATCCCACCGCACTGGGAGGCTGAGGGGGAGGAACCCTTGAGGCCAGGAGTTCAAGACCAGCCTGGGCAACTTAGTAGACCCCCGTCTCTACAAAAAAAGAGGAAAATAATTAGCCGGCGTGGTGGTGTGCCTCTGGTCCCGGCTGCTCGGGAGGCTGAGGCAGGAGGATCGCGCCACTGCGCTCCAGCCCAGGCGATAGCAAGACTCTGGCTCTGAAAAGTGAAAAGATCAGCTATAAACTAGAAGTTGCTGCCTACACACATGACCCACAAAGGAGCAGCGAAGAGAATATATACAGAACTCCTATAAATTAATGACAAAGAAAGAACGCAAAAGAAAACTGGGCAAAACGAGACAACGATGTGCATTTCCTCAACGTTAAAGAAAAGGAAATGAAAATTAAAACCACACTGTGAGGAATGGGAAAGTCTGACGATGCCGGCTGCTGTCAAGGCTGTAAAACAGGGGTCCTGCCAGGCAGGTACGCAGGTACCAACGTACCAACGCAAGGGCAGGACGAAGGCGCCGCAGGAAACACCAGCATCCCTCCTGCGCTTACACACAACATCTCAGCACATCAAATGCAACAGCATATAAAAAGGATATTACACTGTGACCAAGAGGGGCTTATCCTGGGAGCACGCCATGGTTTAACAGTGAAAATTAAGTCACTATAATTCACCGTATTAACAGACTGAAAAAGAAGACCCATCTATGCATCCCGACAGGAGAAGAAAGGCCTTTTAACAAAAATGCGCATCCGTTCATGACAAAAGACCAAAGGGGCTACACACCGCATGTTTTTGACCCTCTGCCAAAATTCATATTTTGTTGAAACCTAATCCCGAAGGTGAGGCCTTTGGGGACAGAGCCCTCGCTAATGGGATTAGTGACCCCATAAAAGAGGCCCCAGAGAGCTCCCTTGCCCCTTCCTCAGGCCACGAGCGGACAGGAGACGGCGTCACCCTGCACGTCCAGCCTCCAGGACCGTGAGAAATGAGTCTCTGCTCTTTCTAAGCCTCCCAGTCTACGGCGTTTTTGTTGTAATAGCCCAAACGGACCGAGACAGAAGGAATTTCCTCAACCTAATAACGGGCCTCTATAAGAAACCTACAGCTAACATCATACATTTAATGGGGAAGACCGATGCCTCCCGAGATCAGAAACAAGGTGAAAATGTCCCTTCTCACCACTTCTGTTCAACGCTACACTGGAGGTTGTAGCCAGTGCAATGATGCAAGAACAAGACATAAAAGGTGCCTAGACTGGGAAAAAAAGAAGTAAATCTCTCTTTATTGCAGACAGTGTAATTGTCTTTGAAAAAAATTCTAAGAATTCTACAAAAGAAAACTACAGCAACTAATACATGAGTTAAGCAACGTCACAAAATATAAGGTCAATATTTTTAAAAGTGATATTTCTAAATTCTAGCAACAAATAATTAGAAATTGAAATTTGATTTTAATTGTTTAGAGACAGAGTCTCAGCTCTGTCACCCATGCTAGAGTGCACTGGTGCGATCATAGCTCACTGCAGCCTCCAACTCCTGGGCTCAAGCCATCCTCCCGCCTCAGCCTCCTAAACAGCTGGGACTAGAGATGCACCACCACCATGCTCAGCTAATTTTTCTTTTCTTTTCTTTTTTTTAAGATGAGGCCTCGTTAAGTTGCCTGGGCTGGTCTCAAACTCCTGGCCTCAGGTGCTCCACCCACTTCAGCCTCCCAAGTCACTGGAATTACAGGCGTGAGCCACCACACCAGACTGGAAATGGAAACTTTACAAGTACCATGTACACAGAGAGAGGACTGAACTCTGACCTTCCTTGTCTTGCTCAAATTCCTTTCTAAAGGGTCTGGGGAGTCATACTCCACAAACCATAAAATCTCATTAAAACCAGTCTTTTTGAACCCAGTACAATGTGGCTCTTTTCCAGCCTGACTCCGCATGACATCACGTGACAGCAGACCCCTTAACTTAAGCATTCCCTCCTGATGACTCCAAATTTTAGATAAAGCTTAACGCTCTCAAGCAACTTCCAATTTTAAAAAATCCCTAAACCCACCTATGACTTGTGAGCCCTCATTTCAAGACATCCCGCCATTTTGGGCTAAACCAATGTACCCCTTCCATGTATCGATTTCTGTCTCTGCCTGTAACTCCTGCCTCCCTGAAATGCATAAAACCAGACTATAACCTGACCACCCGGGACCACTTACTCAGGCCTTCTTGGGGGTCTGCTCCCCAGGCCTCAGTGACTCATACCAGCTCAGAATAAACCTCTTTAAATATTTTGGCAGAATTTGGTTTTTCTATAGTCAATGTCATAAAATATGAATACGTAAGGATAAATTTAATAAAACATGTTAAGGACACAAACACTGAAGACTATGAAGCAATGATGACAGAAATTCTGAAAGGCCTAAATACATGAAGAGGTCCCCGGTGCTTATGGACTGAAAGACCCAATATTGCTAGGGTGTCAATTACCATGAAACTGATCTACAGATTCAGTACAATCCCAAGCAAGATATCAGAAGACTTTTTTGTAGAAATTGACAAGCTCATTCTAGAACTTATACGAAATGCAAAAGACTAAAGCGGCCGCAAACATCACTGAGAAAGCGGAACGGTTAGAGGACTTGCGCCCCGAGTCGGAGACTCATTCTGACGGAGCTACGGGCGCCAAGCAGCGCTGTGTGAGGACAGACATACGGACAGAGGGTGGGACACAGTCCAGGGATGAAGTCCTCACACGCACGGCCAAGAAAGGTGGCAGGGAAGGAAGGTCTTTTCAATACACGGGGCTGCAACAACTGAGTATCCTAGGGAAAAAACAAATCTCAATCCCCTGCCTTACAACTATCCCAAAATTAGCTTAAATTGGATCAAATAAGAGCTAAAACCATAAAAATTCTAGAAGAAAATCCCTGTGCCTTCGGTTGGACAAAAATTTCTTTGATAAGAACAATATGAATTCTGAAAGAAACTGATAAACTGGCTTTATTAAAATTGAAAATTTGCACTTTAAAATACACATTAGGTAAATGAAACGGCAAACACAGACCAAGAAAATATTTATAAAACTATTCTGTCTGATAAAGGACTTGTATCTAGAATACATTTCAAAAACTCTTACCAAATTAATAACAACAGAAAGAACCACCCAATTTTAAAAACACAGGCAAAAGATCTGAATAGACACTTCACAAAAAGATATGAAAATGGCAAATAAACACAGGAAAAGATGTTCAGTACCACTAGTCATTAGAGAAACGCACATTAAGGCCATGATGTGACAACATCACACCCATTAAAAAGGCTAAAATTAAGAAGACTGACCATACCAACTTTCAGCAAGGATGTGAAACAACCATTATACGTTGCTGGTAGGAATGCAGAATAGTACATCCACTTTGGAAGACAGCTTGGCAGTTTCTTAAAAAATTAAATATTCATTTACCTTCTGCAGCAATCCCACTCCTAGTTATCTACCCAAGAGAAAGAAAAACTTTACGTCCATACAAAGACGTACAGGAAATGTTCACAGAAGCACCGTTGACAAAAGTCAAAAGCTGGAAACCACCCAAGTATCCGTCAACCGGTAAAGAGATAAACTGTAGTCCCACCATACAAAGGGACCAGACTCAACGATAAAAAGGAACCAACTACCGATACATGCAGCAACTTGGATAAAACTAAAAAGTATTCTGCTAAGTGAGAGGGGCCAGACAAAAAGTCTGCTATCATATAATTTCATGTGTATAAGTTCTAGAAAAGGCAAAATTACAGCGACAGAAGCAGCTCCGTGGTTGCCAGGGATGCGGGCGGAGGGGTTCACAGCCAGGACACGTGCGGAGAATCCTCCGACCTATGGAACAATTCTGTGACCAGACTGCGTTCACTGAAACCCAAAGAATGATACTTAAAAAGGTACACTTTTCTCTATGCAAACTTTGTCTCGATACATGGGACTTAAAAACATGAACATAATGAGGGACAGGTGCAGTGGCTCACGCCTGCAGTCCCGGCACTCTGGGAGGCCGACGCAGGAGGACTGCTTGCGGGCAGGAGCTGGAGGCTGAGCGAGCTGGGACCGCACCCCTGCACTCCAGTCTCGGCAGCAGAGGGAGACCCCGTCTCTAGAAGGAAAAAAACACCCACGAGACACAACATGCGCCCAAGGGGACGGCCCCAGCAAGTGCCGGAAAGAACGGGCAGCAGGACTCGCGCAGGCAGGACTCACGCAGGTGACGGGAGCCTGAGCACAGCCGCTCGGGTCCAGCATGTACCTTCTGCGTGACTCGGCAGCGCCACTCCTAACAGCTACTGGAACTTCCACACGTATGTTCACACAAAGACCTGAACACAAATGTTCGCAGACGCTTCACTCGTAACCGCCAAAACCCGAGGCAGCCCCCGTGCCTGCCGGCTGGCAAATGGTCAAACACAGAAGCCGCTCGGCACAAAAAATTGGAGACTACCGACACACGCCCCAGCACGGACGAATCTCAGAGCACCCTGGGAGAAGCCGACGCAAGAGAGCACACTGTGCGACCTCACTCATGGGGGCCTCCGACAGGCACGTCAACACTGGCGGCGACGGCGCAGGCAACGTCCGTCTGGGCCCGCGGGTGGGAGAGACAGAGGCTGAGAAGACCCTCCGGGGCCGAATGGAACGTGTGCACCTCGACAGCGCTGCGGGTGGACACGGCCTGTCCCTACCTTACCCTGGACGTGCTCCACTGCATGCAAATTATCCCCCCAAAAAAGCGCATGCTCACCTGTATTTAAAGGAGCGCCCTCTCAACCCTCAGCTACCACACACAGTCACACCGCACACAGCGGCGGGCCCGGGGGTCACAGTGGGGCTGCCAAGTGCCCACCGCCCGAGACGTCACGGCACGACACGCTCCTCCCGCGTCTGCGGTGCTCTGGGGTAAACAAACCTGCCGGGCTGCCAGTCACATGAGAAGCCCAGCACGTACAATTATCACAGCCCGCAGCTCTGATGTATCTGCTACGTACGCATCGTTATTTCAGAGCGTACTCCTTCTAATTATTAAAAAAAAAAAAAACTGACCGCAGACATCCTCAGGAGGTCCCCAGAGAAGGCACCGTGATCACAGGAGAGGACAGCTCACGCATGTCATTGCCCTGACAACCTTCCAGGGGGACCAGATGTGCAGGTGGAGACAGTGACATTGATGATCCCGACCCTGCGTAGGCCTAAGCTAGTGTGTGTGTTTTTTCATTTTTAACAAAAAAGTTTAAAAAGTAAAAAAAAAAAAAAAAAAATTTACAATAGGAAAAAACTTTATACAATAAGGTTCTAAAGAAAATATTTCGTACAGCAGTACAATGTGTGTGTGTTTTAAGCTAAGTGTTATCATGAATGAGAAAGTTAAACAAATCGCGAAGTTTCTGAAGAAGTCACAGCAAGCTAATCCCACCACTGAAGAAGTCACAGCAAGCTAACCCCACCACTGAAGGAGTCACAGCAAGCTAACTCCATCGATGAAGGAGTCACAGCTAACTAACCCCACCACTGAAGGAGTCACAGCGAACTAACCCCACCACTGAAGGAGTCACAGCTAACTAACCCCACCTCTGAAGGAGTCACAGCAAGCTAACCCCACCTCTGAAGGAGTCACAGCAAGCTAACCCCACCACTGAAGGAGTCACAGCGAACTAACCCCACCATTGAAGGAGTCACAGCGAACTAACCCCACCACTGAAGGAGTCACAGCAAGCTAACCCCACACTGAAGAGAGAGTTTCCACAAGCTCAGTGCAGCCCAAGCGCAGCAGCGCGCAGTGACGCCCGAGCCCACGCTCCCTCGCCCTCGCTCTCTGACACAGCAGAGCGGCGCCAGCCCTGCAGGCTCCGTGGTCAGTGCCCTGTGCAGGTGCCTGTGTCGTCACTCGCACCGCATGTTCGCTGCACTGTCCACGTTCAGACACGGGAATGCTTCCCATGGTGCTACAGCTGCCTGCCGTGCTCAGCACAGCCGCAGGTGCACGGGCTGCAGCCAGCTGTAGGCTGCACCGCGTAGCCGCGGTATGCAACGGGCTGCGCCACCCAGGCCTGTGAACGCACACTGTGATGTGACTCTATAAAAGTGCAACCGCCTGATGCGTGTGTACCCCTGTTGTTAGGTGACGCGTGGCTGTGCTTGGTTTACACACGACTCCAGGAAGTAATCCCAAGCCACAGCGCTGCAGCCATCACCACCCAGCCTCTGCCTCCCGCGGTGACAGGACCACCCACCGGGCCTCCCTGGAAGACTGACCCTCCCCCGCCTCTAGCCCAACATTCGCAGATGTAGCTAACTGAGGCTTATTATACGGCTTTTACCTTGACAGAGAAAAATGTAATGTATATTTGAACTATTTTCTTCTAAATTTTTTTTTTTAAGTTTTAGTGCTTGAATTATGCAGAAAATGTCACTATTCAAAGTAGTTTCTTCTCCGAGTATACCGGATATAAAAGTGGAAGTTTTTCAATTAAAATAAAATGCCACCAGATGATGATCTCCAGGTTATATTGTTAAGAAAAAAAAATCAAAGTAAAAATTAGTGTATATGCCACCTTTGTGTACAAAAGAGGAGAAAAATATATCTGTGTGTGTGTATATTTGCTGATTTTTACAAAAAGAAATGTTGGAAGGATGGCCTACAAACTAATAAAAATGAAAATGAAAAAATTACCTCTAGGGGAGGGGGAAAAGATAGAAGGAATGAACAGAGGGGAAAGCTCTAAAAAACTCAGCTTTTAAAACTGTGTAAATGTTTTACACACTCAACATATAAAAGTAAGCAAAACAATAGAAACTAAAATTAAAAACAAAACAAATGAAAGTAAATTGGGTATCAAATTGGTAACATAACCACACAGAAGAAAAGGATTGTTTCGAGGGAGTTTTGAACACAGCACAGACCTGGCGTCCTCGTAAGACAGACCAGAGATGAAGAACCGCAAAGAAACCGCAGGCTTTACTCTCGTGTGTTGCTTTAATTCTGAATCTACCTTAAGTACGAGGCAGGACAAGTGAGCAGGTAAACACGTTTATGTTATATTATGTTATTCCGTGCAAGAGAAGAGATACAAATATGATTTCAAAGAATTTATGGGGGGACCTGCTATGTTAAAAAACTAAATGGGAAACACCAACATGAGCTCACGCCCCTTCACTAACAGAACCCAGATCTGGTGACATTTTGGGGCAACCAGCACCTCCACCCAGCCTCAGTTTCTCAAGAGTCCACTTTCCTTGAAACATCATCCCAAGGCTCCGTGGGGAGAAGTCTGTTTTTGGGCCTGGGCCAGGCACACAGGGAGCAGTCAGAGACAGAGAGGAGCAAACGCGTCAGTCCCCGGTGCGAGAAAAGTGGCCACCTCAGGGACACGTGAAAGTTAACCCCAGACAGATCACAGAGCGCAGGGAAAAGAGGCCTCAGAGGTCGAGATGAAAGCACAGGTGAGCATGTCAGTAACCTCAGGCAGGGAGAGACAGTCTCACAACACACGCAGGGGAGGAACTTGCACAGCCGCGCTGACACTCCCCTGCGCACGCTGTCGGCGACAGCCGCCCCCGCCCACCACACCGTCTGGAAGGCTCGTCCCTGTCCTCCTGGGAGACGTCTGCCCTGCCCACCCTGCTCCCCTGCCCTGGCCGGCTTCCTGGACTTTGTGGAACTGGGGCAGCTGGACACTGGTTGGTGCCAGCCCCAGGAGAACAGGCACCTTCCCCGACCACCGAATCCCTGCTGGTGCCGATGCGCGGCGGGCCGCGGCGCGCTGTGCAATGCATGAATGAACGCTCGCTGAGCTGCACGGAATGCTGAAGAGCCCAGGAAGTTTTAAAATCAGGAACAATGAGTCAAATGGTCTCAGTTCTGCAATTCTCTCCTGGTGACAGGAATACAGATTAGCACATGTATCTTTTCCATACCTTTTTGTCTTTATCAAATTTCCCAGGATGAGTGTGTATCAGTTACTCAGAAAGAAAATAACCATTTAAAAGCCAGCCGTCATCCCCACTGCTTGTAAGTGCAGGGCCACTTAAGCTGCAGCTTAGTAACGGCTGCTCCTGAACGGTGGCCTCCCGGGCACAGTGAGCCCAACACACTCGAACTCTAATTCGGACTAGACAGACGCTCCCTCCAGGACGGGGACATGCGACTGACTCCAGGGGCACATGCAGGCCCCCAACACATACCTGCTCACACGTGTGCCCTGCGGGAACAGCAATAACCTCACAACTAATAAGTTCTCCTTCCTCTCGTGCAAAGACTTCCAATGCTCTATTTTAAAAATAAGAAAATTGAGGTTTGTAGCCAGTATCCCATCTAGCGAGCAGTTCACGAAACTGTTTCAAACAAGCCCACGGAGGCCAGTCCCAGCCCCCTGCTCTGCGACACCCTGCCCTAGCAGACGATGGCAAACGCAAATCATCATGCAACCCCAACTACAGCCACCTTCCTTTCTCCTGCAACGTCACACAGCACCGAGACAGGAAGAGAAACAGGCACCATGGACTTTTTTTGCACAGCTTTAACGAAACATAGTTCACGTAAAATAAAATTCACCCATTTTAAGTGTGCAATCCGGTAAGTCTGGACAGACGCACACAGTTGTGTAACCACTACCACGGTCAAGATTTAAAACATTTCCATCCACTGAAAAAGTCCCCCGATGCCACGCTGCAATCACCCTGGTCTGGGCAGCCACTGTCGTCACAGTTCAGCTTTCAGCAGAACCCCATGTAAATGCGATCGCAGGACACGTGCTCCTCCCTGCCGGCCGCTGTCACCGGCAGATACTCTTCAGACCCATCCGTGCTGCTGCACGTGACAGTGAGCCGTCCTGTGTGCTGCTGACGGGTGCTCCACGATACGTGGACACATCACACCGCATGTCACCATTCGCCAGGGGACAGGAACTCGGGCCATTTCCAAACGGGGCCGTTGGAAATCAAGCTGCAGACGTTCCCACACAAGTCCTGCAGGCAAGCCCTCACTTCCCTGGGGGTGGAACTGCTGGGGACGGTCTGGCAACGTTACCCTTTTGCGTTTATTCTCCTCGCCAGCCGTCCCTCGCGGCAGTGCTGAGGGTCCCCAGACCTCCACACCCAGTGACACGCGGGACGGTCGATAGGTTAATTCCGGCCATTTCAAGTGGGAGTGTGATCAGCTGTAGGGTCCCACTGGGGGTTCGATTTGCGTTTCTCTGAAGTCTAATGACGTGAGCACCTTCTCAGAGGCTTCCTGGCCATCTGTATACCTTTTTTGTGTCTATTCAAACCTTTTGCCCATTTTTCACAGTTGCTTGTCATCTTATTATCGAGTTGTAATAGTTCTTTATGCAAGCTGGATGCAAGTTCTGTGTTAGATATAAATATTTTCCCCCAGTCCGTGCCGTGTCTTTTCATTTTAACACACCTGTCAACTAGCAAAAGTTTCTTTTAATTTTGAAGTCCAGTTATGGATCTTTCCCTCTGTGGTTCAAGGCTATCTGTGTTCTAGGAAATCTATTCCTAAGCCAAAGTCATAAAGAGCATCATTATAGTTTCTCTACAATTATGTTGTTCTACAGTTCTTTCTAGAACGGCGACCTAAGCGTCACTGTTGGACGGTTTTACCAACGTGGGCTCTGGCGGCCGGCGTTCACACCCCAAACCAGCCAGCCCCTGCCCACCCGAGAGACCGCTCCACCAGGGCGCCGAAGCCCTGAGCCGCAGCCTTCTAGGAACGCCCCTGCTCTGAAACGGTCACAGCGACCTCTGATTACGCAGCGCTGGAGCACAGACTCCTCTTAAAGCCCACGAATGCTCATCGGCTCCGGCACAGGAGAGAGACGCTGTCGGCTCACGCACCAGGCCACGCAGAGAAGCCCGACCGCGACTGCCTGGCTGCGTCCCCTCCAGACAGGGAGCCGACGCGCGGGAGGGACCCTGGGAGAGAAGAAGTTCAGGTCAGGAAGACGAGCCCTCACCACGTGCCACACAGAACGTCTCGGTGGCTTCCTGGAGAAGCATTAGGGCACCACCTCACTTCAAATACCCGGGCAGAAATGGGGTGAACCCTGACAGAAGGGACACCCCGCCCAGGACACCGCAATCGCCCGCCCTTCCCCTGCGCTGTGCAGGCGGCCCAATCTGCTTCAGAACCAGCCAGGCTCTGCCGTAGGAAAAGCGACTGCTGGTGTCCGTGGTGAGAACACGATAGGATATAAACGTGCACTATCAAATTTCAATCACACCGAAAAGGGCACGATCGCAGAAGCCAGAGGTCTATTTTTATGACACCAGCACCAGGAATCCCTCCCCAGGGCATGTGAGCATGGGCTGCCCGGGGAGCCAGCATCTGACTCACAGCCGATCCTGCCCCGGAAGCCCCCACACCCTCCCTCCCAGGCCCGCTCCCCCGCCCCCACACCCTCGCGGGGCCACCCCTTCCCCAAAGTGACTGCCTCGGCACCCACTGTCCCCCACCAGCAGCCCTGACACAGGGAGGGCACCTTCCTAATCGAGTGGTGTGTGGAAGAAATCAAGTATCAAAATCGCCCTGAACGCCCCCCACAACCGGGCGCGGCACTGAGCCAGGCCCAGCACCTCCCGCGAGGAGCACCCTGGTGCTCAGTCACAGCCCGGACAGACGGGGCTTTGCCTCCGGGGGTTCTGCTGTGCCACAGACGATTTTCCAAAAACACTGGACTCCTTGGCACAGGAGACCCACGGGGACACTCAAGGTTTCCCTGGATACACCCAGGAGGGGCACAAGGAACTGCCGTGTCATAGCTGAGCCCACCTGGGCCCTCCAGAGCCACTCCACCAGGACAGCCACAGCCAGAGCCACCTGCAGCGCCTGAGCTGACTCGCCCTGTCTAGCTCTACGGCTGGCCAGCAGGTCTCGGCTGGGCCCCTCCCGCCTGCCCCCAGGGCAGGCCCTGCTCTGCTCCCAGCAGAGGTTCCCCACTCAGGCAGCACGCCCCCCCTCACGTTCCAGGGCCTCGACTCGGGGCGACACCTCCCGCAGCCCCGAGCTGCAGCACCATCTACTCTCCCCACCTGCACCTTCTAACTGCCATCGCGGCTGCTGCTTCTGACACAGCAGTGCCCACACTCACCTGCCACGTCCTCCCCGACGGTCCCTCCACCCCGACGGGTCCACAGGCCCCACAAGTAGCAGCCCTGGGCTGAGCACCTATGTGAGTCTCAGTGCACTGTCTGAGATGGACCCAAACATCTGCCCCACAGGCGAGCGTGGGTGGCACACACAGCGTTTGGCACCACCTGGCACCCAGTGGGCACAGGACACCCCTGCCCAGTAAGGCCTGCCCTGCTCCCGATCTCCGCTCCAGTGTCATCAGAACCAAGTGGCCATCTCATTCTTCCTCTCCATAACCTTCCATGGCTCCCACTGCCTACAGAGTCAGCCTGAACTCCCCTGCACGGCTTGTGGTCTAAACCTAGCACCTGCCCTGTCCCTCAGTCTGCCCCGACCACACCCCACTCCCTCGCTGCCCAGACACCCCTCGCCTCTGCGCCTGCCCAGCTCCCACCCGCGGCCAGCTGCCCGTCAAGCACCTCAACTTCCCAGTGGGCCGGCCACTGGGGTCAGCCCAAAGTGAGGCAGGGGACACAGCAGAGGGTCCGGAGCCTGGGCTCTAGCCCGGCCCCACGAGCCAGCTGTGGCCCGAACAGCACGACTTCAGCTTCCTCGTCCAGACAGGCTCACCACCACCACCGCAAAGACTGATGCCACACCAGGGCCAGCGGTACTCCACGGTGCTCGGGATAAAGTGGTGCCTTAGGAACTACTGGCTGAAACCACACCTGTCAGGGTGTACCTGCTCAAGCCTGCCCCAGCTCTCCCTCACACGCTCCCAGGCTTTGCTGCGACTGCCCACGCTTGAGCCGCGGCTACCCACTGAGGGTGCCCAACAAACTCGGTCATGGGGTCTGGCTGTTCAGGTGGTGGGCAAACCACGTCAGGGGAAACAGCCTCCAGGGCAAACTACGCAGAGGGAGAGGCTCGGCCTTCCGCTCCCCCTCCAGTGTCCTGTCCCCGACTCCGTGGCCCAGCCCTCACACTTGTCACGTGCCCCAGCGCCCCCCCACCCCCGCAGTCTGCACCTGGCCAGGGCAGGGCCCTTCCCAGGCCCATCTATCTGGAAGGCAGCTCTATAGTGACTTCCTAAGACACCAGGACATCTGCCTGCGCCAGGACCTGGGGATAGCAGGTACCCTCGAGCCCTGAGAACAGGCCCCCGGGTAGCCGGCTACCGTGTACCCTCTCCTACCCCCCCCTTCCCAGCAAGACACAAGAGCAAAGACATTCATGTGGCCAGAGCCCCACACAGAAAGCGACCACAAGGGTGAGAGTTCAACACACACATGCTAGAGGGGGGGCAGCTCCAAGCGGGCTGCAGGCGCCGGCAGGAGGAGCACAGGGCTGCTGCCACAGACCCCAGAGGCTGCGGAGGCCACGTCCCTGCTGCACAGGCTCTAGGCGGGAGGAGGAAGTAAGGAAACGGAACACATGCCGGCCCCAAGAGACCATCAGCATCCCCCATCACCAGCCACTCAAAGATGAGGGGCGCAGGGTGGCAGCCCCTGCACCTGCCCCGAGCTCTGGCAGGCCTGTCCCTGCCATGGGCAACACCGCCTGGGTGCCAGGGATGTGGCAGGGCCACCGGGCAGGGTGCCCTCCCACCAAGCAACTCAGAGCTGAAAAGAAAGTGTTTTTGCCCCAAAACAGGGGTCTGAAAACAAGAAAATGCTCTCAAAAAATTAAAAGGGATTTCAGAAAGCGAGGAAATGGTCACAGAAATAATGCCAGAAATGGACCTTAGCCCAGGTGACCTGAGCATGCAAGGGGACGGCCCCAGCAGGGCCACCATCCTGGAACCGCTGGGGGCAGGGGCGGCCTGCCGAGAGAACGGGTCATGCCTGGTCCGGGGCTGCCCCGCGGTACTCAGGCCACACAGCCCTTGGCCCACGAGGCCAGCACACAGCACGACACAGTCAAGCCCCATCCGCCATCAGGTCCAGACACCACGGGCTCCTCACCCCGTCCACGCCCTCAACTGGCCCCAGGCTGCCCCGCCCAGGTACACGCCCTCACCACTGCGGGAGGGGGCTGGGCCCTGGCAGGGACTTGGCCTCCCTCGGCCAAGAGGCCAGCTCCACTGAGGCCACGCTACCCCCCCATGACCTCCACGGCCACAGAGGCAGCCCCTTGTCCCCAGAACCCCTCCTGTGAGGGGCCTGGCCACCTGCTGTGGCATCTCTTCCACACCGTGGGCCCACGCCTCTCAAGGCTACTGCCTCTCCCTGTGGCCCCCACTGTCTTGCCCACCCAGCCCCCATGGCCATCACTGGCTTGGCCCCCAAGTACTTCGGCAGGTCCTGGGCAGTGGAGACAAGGGAGGACAGCCAGACCCCGCCCTCAAGGAACTGGCCCCAGGGGATGGGTTCCATCCTGGCTGGCCACCACCTCTCCCTGGACAACCAAGGTCATAGGCCTCCCTGTCCAGCCCCTAAATGGCCACAAACCCTTGGAGAGAACAGTACGCTGGGGGCCAGCCGTCCCAGGAATGCCCTCACCTGTGTCCGGCCTTCCACCAGCTTCCTGGAGCCTCCAGCACGGCCACCAGGCTCGAGGACACAGTGCAGGCTGAGCTGGCCATGAGTGGCAGACATAAGAGCCTCCCTGAGACTTGGCCCAAGAGAAGGGGAGCCTCAGTGCACCGTGACTCTCTGGAATGGTGACACCTTGGATCTGGTGGCTGACATAAAATATACTACTGAAATTAACTCCCCCCATCTCTTTGTACATTTTAACACACTACTTGAAATCGTAAATTATATACGTGGCCCACATTCTACTTCTAATGGAGAATACTGCTCGAAATTCTCTCCTTAAAAAACAAACTGAAAAGAAACTATCCTCTGCCCCCCGCCCCACCTTCCTGTTCCCCTTCTGAGCCACACAGGGTCTGAACCCCAGTCACGTCCCCACCTGCCATTCAAGAATGGCCCGTCTGGCCCCCTCCTCCAGATGGAGCCCACCCCAGGGCACCCCGGGTCCTCCCCTCAACCTCCAGACACACCTCTGACCCCACGGACCCCGCACCATCCCCGCCTCCCTAGCACCAGGAAGTCCCAGGCAGTCCTGCACTGCTGCCCTGTGCTCGCAAACCAGGTGAGCACACCTCCCGGTGGCTTGAAACCCCACCGCCCGCCCAGGACGCCCGATCTGGCCCACACTCTGAATTTCAAGTTCATGTCTCCAGGGCTCCCCAACCTCCCCACTGCAGTGAGAAGCAGCCCCTGGGGCCAGGGCACTTTCCCTGTGCCAGAGGCCACAACCAGCATCTTCACACAACATGACATCACACAGCCACACAGATGAACCTCGCAACCAGCAACAAGAAAAAGGCAGTACAATGTCTGAGTGGCAAAAGTCCCAAATCATTGCCCACAGCCTGGAATTTGTTTACAAAACTACAGCTAAAATGAAGCATGTCTGTTAGGAAGAGGCGATGAGCCAATAGGGACCCAGAGGCAGGCATGGCCACGAGGGGCCGGGGTGCGGGGGGCACAGCCCCACCAAACCCCGCAGAGCGGGTGCAGGATGGGGAGGGTGCAGGCTCAGGAGGGCTCTGGGACGCTAGCGGGGTCCCAGCAATTCCACAGGGGTGGGGTGCAGGTGCTTGCAGAACTGTGGGAGCGACTACCTGATAAATAAAGCAGGACGCGCAGGGACAAAGGCTGTGACTGATTCAATTCTAGGCATTTGAGATCTAAATACATCCTGTTCCCTGCCACAGCCTCCCATCTCAATTAATGCCAATTAATGAGCCTCCAAAATCCCATCCTATCCACGCGGTGGGTGGACCACGCCACCAGGAGACTCTGACTCATGCCCAGGCCTTGTGGCCACGCCAAGGCCACACCTGCTGCCAAGGGAGCCAGAGTGACCAGGTGCTCCTGCTGGGCCGGCAAGACCCCGGTAGAGAACACCCACAAGAACCCACCCCCACCCACCAACAAGGGCTCCAGGTGAGCGTCTATGCCCCTCAGTCCAGCACCCACTGGGGCCTCCATGGCCGAGACACATGGCTCCTGGCAGCCGAGTGGGACGCATCACGCCCTGCCCAGGTCCGGCCGTGTCTTCAGTGATGAGCAAGGATCAGGGACAAGGGCAGCTGTCAGCAGAAGAGGAGACCCAGAGATGGGGACAAGACAGGGCTGCAGGCCAGGCCACAGCCCACACTTGAGCCCCACTACTGCATGTCCCACAAATGACACCCGATACTGCAAGTCCAACAAATGACATCTGCTACTCCACGTCCCACAAATGACACCCGCTACTGCACGTCCCACAAATGACACCCACTACTCCACGTCCCACAAATGACACCCGCTACTGCACATCCCACAAATGACACCTGCTACTGCAAGTCCGACAAATGACACCCACTACTCCACGTCCCACAAATGACACCCGCTACTGCACATCCCACAAATGACACCCGCTACTCCACATCCCACAAATGACACCCGCTACTGCACATCCCACAAATGACACCCGCTACTCCACGTCCCACAAATGACACCCGCCACTGCATGTCCCACAAATGACTCCTGCTACTACATGTCCCACAAATGACACCCACTATTGTGTGTCCCACAAATGACTCCTGCTACTGCATGTCCCACAAATGACACCCGCTACTCCACGTCCCACAAATGACACCCGCTACTGCATGTTCCACAAATGACTCCTGCTACTGCATGTCCCACAAATGACACCCACTATTGCGTGTCCCACAAATGATTCCTGCTACTGTATGTCCCACAAAAGACACCCGCAACTCCACGTCCCACAAAGGACACCCGCTACTCCATGTCCCACAGGACCCCCCACCACCCCTTGTCCCTCTCTGGCACTTGTTTGCTGCCTCTAAGCTGTCCACCCTTGGTCCTGTCTAGCAGGAGGTGGACTTCTTTCTCCTTTCGGCTTCCAAACTCGGGAGCGGGGCCTGGAAGCAGGAGACGTGTGGCCCAAGGCAGGTGGCAGCCCTTGCCCTGCCAGGGCTCTGGCGGTCCCCGGCTGGAGAGCAGGCCCTTCGGCACTGCCACTCCCTTCCCCAGTGGAAGTTCTGAAAATAAGCATTTTATCTGTTGTGTTCGGTTCTGGACACCCCGGCGTTTTCCCTGCTGCCGGTGTCTGATGAGATCGTCACACGTGGTGCCACTGAGCTACGGACCAGGCAGCTGAGGAACTTAGTGTGGACGTCTGCTTGAGCGACGCCGAGCCTGGCCAGGCACTCGTCACAGAGCGACTCCGGGCGACCCTGGCACGGTCCTGGCGCTCCGGCTCACAGCCTCCCAGGACACTGACGGGCTTTCAGGTGCTACGCACTCCCACTGGCCCCCCCTGGAATTTCACTCCACGGCACCCTCATCTGGACAAGGGACTCTGCGGCTGAGAAGTTTGGAAAGCACAGACTAGGTGCCACCTGAGGGCCTGACTCCAGAACTGAAGGTGGAGCCACCCTCTTCTGTCTTTGGGGCGCCTCGCAGGCTAGACACGGCTCCACTTGGGTCTCTGAGGCTGGGCTTGGGGATGGTCCCCTCAGTGCTGTGGACAGCGGCTGATCTGAAGGTGGGGCCACCCTCTTCTGTCTTTGGGGCGCCTCGCAGGCTGGACACGGCTCCACTTGGGTCTCTGAGGCTGGGCTTGGGGATGGTCCCCTCAGTGCTGTAGACAGAGGCTGATCTGAAGGTGGGGCTGAATTAACGTTTGTTGACTGACCAACCAACCACACTGCTAGGCCATGTGCTGGGGCCTGCTGGCTGTCCACCAGCATCTCTCCTCCCTGGGCATGAGCCGAACCACCCGACACTCTCTGCAGACAGGCACAGACAGCCACCAAGTTCTCTCGGCTAAACTAGAGAAGGGACCCATGTCACTTCAGGGCCAGAGCCTGCAGACCAGGGGGAGCCTCCTGACCACTCGCTGCCCATCGGCCAGCAGGACAGCCAGACCTGACGGAGACGGGGCTTGGGAAGGTGGACGGGGTGGCCCTGGAGGTGGCAGGGAGCCACACGGTGGGGGGACCCAACGCCCAGGCAGAAGAGAGCCCGCAGGGACCATCAGGTGACTCTGAAAGGCCAGACCACGAGGCACGCCTCACTGCGACCCACATGCCCAGCCAGCAGGTGGAAAGGCCACGCGCCTACCCGGGTCTCTAACAAACGGGCTGCACCGTCACCTCTGGGCATCAGGCAGCCCCGCACCACGCAGACTCGAGACATCTCGTTCTGCATTTTTTCTCTTTAAACGCCTGGTCCCTGAGCTCAGGTGTTTCAAGTACGTAAGTTTGTTCCAAACTGAACCATTTCCAGTGTCTTCGAGGTACAACTGCAGGAAGGAGCGGCAGGCACCCCAAGTTCCAGGCCCCCTTGACATCTCTGAAAAGCCATTTGCCTCCACGAGCCTCCATACCCTCACAGAGGAGAGTCTCTGCACGGGACCGTCCAGCTCCGGCGATCACAGACTGTGACTCACGCCAACACGTGGCGGGAGGGCCAGGACTGCACGCGCGAGAGCAGAAATGGCCCTGAGAGCCCCAAGTAAACGGCCAGGGGAGGAGCGACGACCCCCACCCTGAACCTTTCCTGAGTAAGAAAGCAAAGAGGCCAGGAGGGACTGGCGAGCCGGACGACAAACGTTCCCACGCCGTGGAAGGCTCTCAACCATGCCACGCCACATCTGTCTTCCCCCAGGAGCAGTGGCTCTTCATCCGAGGACCCCCTCCTGCAGGCTCCAAACCCGGGCCGCCACACCCTCACCCGCCAGCCCCCAGCACAGCAGCCAGCGCACCCTCCCCAGCACCTGCTTCTCCCTGGTCACTCCTTCTAGGTCGCTGAGGCGCCAGAGCTCGCCAGCAGCAGCTTCTAGACACTCACTCCATGGGGCCTCGCCTGGCCGTGACCATAAGAGCCATCAACGCCAGACTCCCAAATGCTGACCTCTGACCTATGCTGACGCTCCCCTCAGGAATGGCACCTCAAACCTGGCACCTCCACCCGCTCCATCCAGGGAAGGGGCGTTCCAGTCCCCATCTCCACTCGCCCTGCCAGGCCCTCGCCCTCCCCCGCGCCCATCGGCAAGTCATGCGAGGACACTCACACCTCGCCACCACCCGGCCCCTGCAAGCCACAGCCCACAGACGCAAAAGTGACCTCAAAACACGACTCGGATTCTACTGCCGCCTTGCTTAAAACCCCCAATGGCTTCCAGCCACTGAGGCACTTGGAATAAATTCACACTCCCTGCAGCCCTGTGATACAATGGCTCTGGTCCCATCCTTTCCTCCGCCCTTGGCTCTGGGACCTTCCTTCTGATCTGCAGGGTCCCTGCACCTGCTCCTTCCTCCGCCTGGACACAGGTGCCAGGCTGCACGTGGCTGGCTCCCTTCTCGCCCCTCAGCCTCCTTGGAAAGGCCTTCCCTGACCACCCTCCCCAGCAGCCCCTTCTAAGTCACAGGGCACCTACACAATCAGACACACCTGCTCCTCTGTTTCCTATTAACTACAAAGGCACCACAGGAGCAGGGCTATCTCCTGGGACCCCCAGGCAGGACCCCTGGCACCCACGTCAGCCTTCCTTGTTGGCCCAACACGCGCCCCTAGGACGCACTCATGCAAACAGGTCGCAGCATCCAAGTGAACCAAGTCTCTTCTGACTTAGTCAAAGAAATGCAACTTAAAACCAGACATAATTTCCTTTAGAATGATACTGACTTCTAAAAAGTCATATTTTGGCAATGGTTTTAAACCAGTAAACTGGTGTAAGAGTTTGTATCAAAGCCTGGAAAACGTTCAACCCGTCAGACGCACAAAGAGCTGAGCACAGAGATGTTCACCTGGGGGTCCCCGTGAGGCAGGTGGGCGTCAGCCCAGCACGCTGGTGCAGGGCCTGTTACTGAACGCTGGCGCCCAGGAGACCTTGGAGTGGCAAGGGACACGCGCAAGACAGTGTAGCACAAGGCACAGCACAGACACGCAGGATCATGGGATGGTCCTGATTTCGTAAAAATCAGAAATACAGAAAAAGACCCGTGTCGAACACAGGCGGAAGTGACATATGCCGAAACGTCGACTGTCTGGGCCAGGTGCGATTACAAGTGACCTTATTTTCTACAGCTTTCTTTACTTTCCAAACTTCCTATCATGAACATCAACTAATTTACAGTCAGAAAACTCAGGTTAGAAAAGAAGTCAAGTGGCGAATAACTTTACAGCACCTACAGTCACATTAAAAAGTCCATCAGGCTGCCCTGCCTTGCTATCCACCCTTCACGCTGCTGCGTGACACCGCAGACCCACGGCCTCACAGCCTCTGCAGCCGCGACGCTGGCAAGCGCCTGGTGAGGCTTCGTCTCACGCCTGTGAGCAGCTCGCATGAAGCCACGGAGACAAAGCTCCTCCACGAAAGATGCAAAAGACATAAAAGTTCTTTTAAGAACTTCTCACAGGCCGTTGTCCCGGCACTTCGGCATGAAGTTAGAAAAAGCCAGCCCCTGCAGAGCGGGCGCCGCCTCCCCGCCTGCAGCACCTCCTCCCCCAAAGCGCTCTCCGCAGACCCCGACCCCAGAAGCCGCGGTTGGCCCTGGGGTGTGCGGGGGCCGCACCGGCACCGGGAAGAGGGCTCTCCCGGCTCCTGGTGTTCCGCTCTGTCCACGCCGCGTCCACTCAGACCTCTCACCCCCAAAACAATTCCCTTGGGAGCTACAGACCTTCCGACTGCTGGACCCTCATTCTAAAACCTAAGTCCACAAGAAAACTGTTTGGGGGTTTCCTGACCTCTGGAGTGGGGATACACTTGGAAATGGCCCCTCTGGGGTCCAAGTGCCCCAACACCACCCCACCCCGACATGCCCCTACCTGGTCACACTCCCACAAGTTTGGGGGGCGAAAGCAGCAAGAGTGCACCCTCCTCACGGCCACGTTTCCCTCTGATGCCCAGTGAGAGATGGAAAGGTTCCCCCACACACTCCCAGGAGGGACAGACAAAAATGCGGCTTAGCCTCAGAGACCCGCAGAGCTACGAAGGCGCTCACGCTGGACTGCACCAGACTTCTCCAGACTGCCACGCAGCTCCACAAGGCGATCCCGCCGCACCGCATGGCGTCCCAAGGGAGCACCGGGCAGCGGTTCCGACCTCCACCCGCTCCTACACACCGGGTGGTGATGGGCGGCTGGAGCCACAGAAGCCCGAGACAGTTCAGGGAGAAAAGAGCAGGAGTCCATGCACCTTCTCTGAAGGGGTGAGCGGGTCCTAATCGTGGACGATGTATCTTCATTTTTTCAAAGTTTTAATTCCTTGGTGCAAACACTCAAGAACATGTGAAAATCAAAAATTCTAATTCAAAGCTTTCTAATTCAAAGCCCAACCAGGGAAATACAAAGCACCCCATTTTCAAGCATAACTTTACAGTACTTGATGACTTCACAGCAATGTCGAAGAGCAACTCTCTGGGTAAGAAATTCTGCAAACAGCTGTGCGTGCATTTGCAGCTGACAACACCACAAGGCCACCCAGCCTCAGGCCCACCTGCAAGCTGAGTCCAAGAATCGGCCAGGTGAACAATACCTAGAAAAGAAGGTCCCACAGCAAAAAACTCCCTGTCTTTTTTCTTTTTTAACTTAACTGTCTTATCACTATCAAAGGCCTAACTAAAAGGCTGCCGACCTGCAGCCTAAAACAAGCTCCACAGGTGAGAGCCAAGCCAGCGATCTCCCAGAAGCTGGAGATTATCTGCTCAGCATTAACACAGGAAAAGCAAAAGTGCGTGCTCCTGAGAACTATGCAAATTGCCCACATCTCAGGCAAGTTTCTCCAGAGCCCTTCTAAATCTCTGCTTCAAGATTTTCAAAAACAGTTAATTATGTTTTGATCAACTCACACATAGCCAGCTATTTATAAAAGTATTCTTCAAATTTATCATTTAAATGGAAGAAAGCTCACATGTATACACGGAAAAAGACGCTGGAAGCCTACCAGGACTACCTTGATGTTACTGTGACTTCAAGGAAGTAGAGCACGCCCCGCTGCTGCCCGCCGCTGCCCGCTGCTGCCCGCTGCACTGGGCGGCGCTCTGACCAGACACACCCTCTTGGACACGCCGTGCAGATGTTCACCCGCAGCTCCTCACAACACAGCTGGGAGACCGCAACGATTCTGAGAGCCAGGGTGGCTCTGCCCTTTGCCCTCGGAGGAGCAGGGCCAGCTTGCCCCCTCAGACTCACCGACCACCTAGGTGGGCCAGGACACCACGCTTCCTAGGCGGCTTCCCTGTGCCCGTGGACTGCGTTCACACAGGAGTATGTGAGCTGGAACAGAAGATGACTTTGCAGGTCCTCTACAGTAGCCGCGTGGGGTAGATCCCTATTCCTTAGGGCACAAGAATAGTGAGAACAGACACTCCTGGAGTGTGACAGGACCACTTCCTGGCTGTCACTAAACGGTGAGGACCACCGGCCCCAAGAGACACTCGAAGATACTTGAGGTCCCTCCCAACCGCAGTCACCAAGATGACCCTGTTCATCCCAAAGGCAATGGTGACGCCAGGCAGAGGGGCAGGGAGTAGCCACCTGCTCCCGACCCCCGCAGTGCAGAGGGAAAGGCACAGCCGGCTGCCTCTGTCCAGCAGCAGAGCCGACAGGCACTGTCCTTGAACAGCTCCCCCAAAGTTACTTTTCTCTGTTCTTTTCAAATGTCACTGTTACCAGTGTCTATCAAGAGGAAAACCGGGCCGGGCGCAGTGGCTCACGCCTGTAATCATAGCACTCTGGGAGGCCGAGGCAGGAGGATCACTCAAGGTCAGGAGTTCGAAACCAGCCTGAGCAAGAGTGAGACCCCGTCTCTACCAAAAATAGAAAGAAATTAATTGGCTAACTAAAAATACATACAGAAAAAATTAGCCGGGCATGGTGGTGCATGCCGGTAGTCCCAGCTACTCGGGAGGCTGAGGCAGGAGGATTGCTTGAGCCCAGAAGATTGAGGTTGCTGTGAGCTAGGCTGACGCCACGGCACTCATTCTAGCCTGGGCAACAGAGTGAGATGCTGTCTCAAAAAAAAAAAAGAGAGAGAGAGAGGAAAACCGGGTTAGGGCCTTTGGCCTAAATCAAGCCCCCCACCCAGGCCCACTCCCCCTGGTAGTCAGCAGGCAGGCGGTGACTACCCCAGAGTGACCCACCTGTGACAACCTTGGCAACTTACAGAACCAGAGGTACAGAACCAGTCAGCCACCACACCGAATGCCCCAGTCGCTGAGGAAACATCCAATCTGGATATGGTTTTGATTTGAATAAAGCTGTCCTTAAAAGCTTTTGCTTCTCTATAGCAAGATAGTGTTTGAAAACAGTGGAAATGTGATGGACTGGGAAAGTGTATAAACGCTACTTGCCAGCTGTGTGCACCACGCAGCCGATGGAATTTCACGTGCTTCAAAAAATGGAAAATCCCACCTGATAGCTGGGGAAACTGAGGCTCCATCCCAGGTCAAACAACAATAGTGCCCTCAAGTAACAAAATCTAAACTTCTAAGAATGCCCCTTATGCCAAAGTACTTGCTGCCAAAGTTAGCCAGCAGAATTTCAAGCTCCCACAGTGTCAAGCGGCAGGCCTTCCACACTGTGCCCCGCGGCCTGGGGCCACCCCAGCCCCAAAGCACAACCAGCTACTAGTGGACCTTCCCCCCGCAACAAACAAACAATACGGTTCACCATGGATGGGAACCAGCGCCCTAGGTGCCTGTCCTCACACACATATTAACCCTGGCAGTGTTCCTTTTAAAATAAGCAGCGTGCAAACAGTCCCTGGGTCAAGGTATTTAGGTCCGTGGCGAGGCAAGGGTTCTGTCCCGGATGGGGATCTACACTTCAGCCAAATCAGAGCGACAGGAGAGTAAATTCTGCACAAAAGCCGAATGAACAGAGGTGTACTAAAGAAAACGCCAACTCGCCAAGCCAAACGATAACCTTCAGAAAGGAGCATCTCCAACATAACACCGATCCAAAAAGATCTTTCAAAACCATTTGTACGTAGGCTGATTTTGGTGTCATATCACTTTGTTCTTCTTTCAGCTCTGACCATAACACGACTTTGACGTTACGGCATTACCCAGCTGCACGCAACAGGCTGGAGCCTTGCGGTGTTCTTGAGACGACCGCGCGGCGACAACAATTTCGCTAAAAAGACTTGTGTTTTCTCATTTTCTCACTGTGAATGAAATTCGGACCGTGGCACCTCGAGCCGGCAAATTGCAATTACGTGTGCATAAATGTCACTTTACAATACCATCCTGACAAAGAGTGTCAAGACAGGGTTTGCTAAAACCAAAAGCAACATGCAGTGAGCTGTGGGGATGAAACGTACTCAAGGCCTGGGACTTGGCCAGGAGGACTCAGGGTGAAGCCTCTCTCGTCCCCCCCTCCCCCCCACCTCCACAAAGGGAAGGCGCTGGGGGGGGCCCTTTCACACTCGGTCCAATTGCCACCCACCTGCCACTCCACTCGACACCTACGTGTAGCCTGGGCGCAGGCCCACCCTGCGCCTCCCAGCTCCGCTGACTTGTAACAAGAACGAGTTATTAGCCAAGCAAGAGTCACTTCTACCTTTGTTCTAAACACTTTTATTGTGAAAGATTTCCACGAAAAGGAAACATCAACTGGAAGAATTTATTATTCTCTCACTGATCAATCATAAGATGCAACCAGAATATCTATAATTTGCCATTCTGATTTACAAACTTAAGTTATACTGTTTAAAGGACTGTGGCTTGGGGCATTGGCTTTAACTTTACTTTCTTGATTTGGCTGTTATTAAAATAAATAACCTAATTAGTCAGAGTTCCTAATCAGTAGATCAAGTGACGGGAAACACGAAGAGACAGATGTAAATCTTTTATTTTCTAGAAAGCATTCGGCCGCCTTGGAAGCACCGCTCCCAGGACTACCACGCAAATGTCCCCATGAGCTGCTCTCTGCTCTCACACACATGGGGACTGACGCAGACTCGTGAGAATTCATACAAAGAACCAACGCTTCTATAGATGCCTTTCAAGTTACCTCCTAGTCAGATACAGCCAAGCCTAAAACTAACTGGGAAACAGGACAGAAGTGGGGCCCAGGCTCACTCATGACAAAGACAGTAGAGATGCCCTTTCCCAACCCCATCTTCCTCCTGCTCCCCAGACCGGGAAAGGGGATGGGGCTTTACCCACGCAGGCACCCAGAGCAAGGCAATGCAGCCGACTCCCCACCCACGGCCAGTCCTGCCACCGCCGATGGGTGCGCCAGGCGCTGGCCCCTGGTCCCCAGCTTCAGCCCATGACGGGGCAGCATGGGCACATCTGGCTGAGGAACGTTCGTGACAAAACACACAGGACCACTAGACAGATGTTTTTATAAGTAAATAAAAACCATCATGATATTTTACATAATGGACTACAACCACGAATTGTCTTTTTAAAACATCACTAAAGACCAGCCATATTTTCCACTAAATGGTCAAAAATACACAAAATGAGTCAAACAGAGCCTTCAATAAAACACCCCTCCAAACTCCCCGGTGCCCCCAAAGTTTGTCATAAGGAGCATCTCAGCACCTCTTGGGTAGCTTCGCATCCCCTCTTCCTCCCCAGAGCACGGCGGCCCCCACAGCCACCCCAGACACACTTTTCCTGGTGGTCGAGTCCCTGGCTCTGGCCCTACAGAGCAGCTCCCCAGCGGAGCCTGACGGCCAGTCCTGAACTTCACATGCCTTGACAGGAAAAGCTTTCACTTCTGAGGATGCTGCAATACTTCCAAAGTGGCCAGCAGCTCTCTCCAGAAAGCAGGAGGGGACGAGGGAAGGACCGGTGTTTGCCTTGCTGTTCCCACTACTGCTGCCACCGCGGCGCTGCTACAACTGCACGGCACAGTTACTACAGACCAGGGAGGAGCTCTCCACTGCCATCCAGGGAGGCCGCGCGGAGGGGCGGGAGAAGGTAGGACGCTCCTCCGCCAGGGGATCCCCAAACAAAAGCAGGCCGGTAGGCAAGTGCCCAGCAGGGAATCTTTCTCGTCAAGCCTGAGGGGCCCTAAGGAACCGCAGAGATGACCGACTAGACCGGAGTGTGAAAAGCGCCAGGGCTGAAGTGGTTTCCGAGTCCAGAGCATCAGCTGTGAATGTGCTGGGCTCCCGCATCACCTGGACCACCCCAAGAACCCTGCATGGAGCAGACAGGGACTGACAAGTGTCACCAGAAGGCAACGACAAAAGTCACTGGGCGTTCCTTTAGGCACTGACGCTGCGCCGAAAGGACCGTGAGACACAAGGTGCTGACACACTGCTCCAGAGCAGGGTGTTCAGCTAGGCTGCCTGCCGGGGCTCTCCCAGGCTGAGCCTGACATCTCTGCCTGCCAGGTGGCAGCAGGGACGTCTCAAGGAGGGGCATCACCCTGCCGTGACCTCACTTGTACAAGGGGAGATGCCCAGCCCAGGCTCACAGGGGAGCAGGGAGCCCAGTGAGGACACAGGCCACACCTCTAACTGCAGAAACTAGGCAGGGAAGCCCGCACCGCTGGAGCCCAGCCCCAGCACCAGAAAAGCAGCAGACCCAGGCACATCCCTGAACTCTCTAGAGCCCACACCTGCTCCCAGGACGCTTTGGGGGGTGGGGAGCCCACACTGGGCGGGAGCGGGAGGCGACCCACTCAAGAAAGAGTCCCTGGTGGAGCAACTTTGAAATGCAGACCAGGACCAAGACACACGACAGGCAGCCAGGATGTCAGGGGCAGGGAGGACAGACGCACGCTGCCACTCACACCCACTCGCTCACTCACACACGGGGCAGACCTGCCCCCACCCCGCAGCCGCGACACAGGGCCTGCGGGACAGATGACCTTAGCGTTTCAGCAGCTGAGAACTTCCTGGAAGTGGCAGCTGGCGCGGCTCAGACCCGCCCTTCCCTCCGCCCCGCGCGTCCACTCACCTGGGGGCAGCTGGAAGTTCTGGATGTTGGTCGGGTTCTGCGGCGGCTGCGGCAGGCGCGGGGCCAGCACGGTGGGCGTCAGGGTGGCTCGGATCCCGCCGGTGGCGGCCGCGGGCGTGCGGGGCAGGCTCTGGGTGGCGGCGCCGGCCGCGCCTTTGGGCAGCCCCGTGGGGGTCCCGGGGGCGGGCGGCGGGACGGCGGGGCCGGGCAGCGCCCCTTGCATAGTTGGCCCGAGGATCATGCCGGCCGCGCCGCTGGCCGCCAGGGTCTGCGCCGGCGGGGGCGCCGCCTGCACCACCGTCTTGGGCGACTCGGCCTTGACCCCCGGCGCGGGCGGCGCGGTGGGCGCGCCGGGCCCGGGCTGGCCGCTGCCCCCTGCGGGGCCCCCGGCGGCCGGGGCGGGGGCGGGGGCGGCCGCGGCGCTGCCCCCGTTCTGGGCCGCGGCGGGCGGCGCGGCGGGGGCGGCGGCCGGGGGTCCGGGCGGGTGGCCGGGCGGCCGGGCCAGGGGCGCAGAGGCGGGGGGCGGCGCGGGGGGCGCGGGCGCGGGGGCGGCGGGGGGCGAGGGCGCGGCGGGCGCGGGGGGCGCGGCGGCGCCCAGGAAGGGGGGCGTCTGGATGACAGTGCCGGGGGCGGCGGGCTTGGGCAGCGGCGGCGGCGCGGGCCCGTTGTTGACCAGGCTGACAGCAGGTGCGGCGGCGTGGTGCGAGTTCAGCAGCGCGGCGCTCCCATTCAAAGTTTGCGCGGCGCCGGGGCCGGCGGGCTTGGCGGGGCCGGGGCCGGGGCCGGGGCCGGGGCCCGGGCCGGCGCGGGCGGCCAGCGCGGCGGGGCCGGCGGGCTTGGCGGGGCCGGCGGCGGGCTCGGGCCCCGCGGCGGCGGCGGGCCCCGGGGCGCAGGCCCCCGCGCTGCCCTCGGGCGGCGGCCTCAGCTTCGCGGCGGGCGGCGCGGGCCCTGCGGGGACAAGGGGGCGGCGCGGTGAGCGGGGGCGCGGGCGCCGCGGCCCCCCGCCCCCCGGCCGCGCTCTACCTGCGGGGGGCGGCTCCGGCGCCGCTCCGGGCGCGCCCTCGGCGGGGGCGGCCGCCCCGGCGCCCGCGGCTCCGGCCGGGCTGCCGCTCACAACATGGTTCCCGAGCGCGCCGGCGGCCGCGGCCCGCACCTCGGGCGTGCGCGGCGCCAGGTGGTGGTGGTGGGCCGCGCTGGCCGCCAGCTGCGACTCGAGCGAGCCCACCAGGTCGCTCACCACTTTCTCGTCCACCTCGCTGTTGAAGAAGACCTCGTCCAGCAGATCCGAGCCCGCCGCCATCTTTTTTCCTCGGCCGCCGCCGCCGCCGCTCGGCCGAGCGCGCCTGGGCGAGGAGGAGGCGCCGCGCGGGGCGGGCGCGGGGCGGGCGGGGGGCGGCGCGCCGCCGGCGGGGGCGGGGGCGCGCGGCGGGCGGGGCGGGGCGAGGCGGCGTGCGCAGGCGCGGGCCGCCGGCGCCGCCCATTGGCTGCGGCGCGCGCTTAAAAGGCGCGGCCAATGGCTGCGAGCGCTAGAGCCGGGCGCGGGCGGGCGGCCGGGACGCCGCGGCGGCGGCGGGGTCTGGGGCGCGGGGCCGGGGGAGCCGGGCTGGCGGGCGCGGGGACGGCCGGGCGGGCGGGAGTCGCGCCGGGCCGGGCCGGGGCCGCGAGGGGCGGCGGCGGCGGGCCTGGCCCTTTGTCTGCCCCGCTCCAAAATGGCTGCGGCGGCTGACGGGGCGCCGGGCGGCGTCGTGGCTGGCGGTCGGCTGTGCGCGGTGGCGGCGGCGGCGGCGCGGGGCCGCCCGGGGGACGCCGCCTGCGGGCCGGGAGCGCCGCGCTGGGCCGGGAGGCGCGCGGAGGAGCTGGACCTCCGCGCCCCGGGCCGGAGAACTGGCGCCGCCCCGGCCGGCCGGCCTCGGGCGGCGGGGAGGGCCACGCGCTCGGCCGCCTCGCCCCGCCGTGGAGGCCGCCCGCGGGCTCGCCGTCCATCTTCGGGCCCGTGGGCCGCGCGGCCGTCCCCTCCGCGCTGCTCCCGACGAGGGCGCCCGCCGCGCCGCCGGGGAAGAGGACGGTGCCCCGCGGGCGAAGCCGGGACGCCTGAAGTAGCTTTCCGCTCCGAATGAACGTGTCTGGAGGCCGGTGCGAGCGAGGGGTCCGCAGCAGTGCCCAGCAGCACCTCAGAGACGGGGAGCTTCGGTTCAAGGGCCGGCCCCTCTTCCCGGGCGGCTCTTTGTTTTTTACCAAAAGGTAGCGTTACTGGACATTTCTAGTGGTTTTCTTTTCTCCCACTTTCTCGTAAAAGCCCAGAAACGGTTTCCAGAGAGGAAAAATGCCCGCCTCGGACCCCCCCCCGGCGGCGCTCGCCACGGCCCGGCTCGCCAGGCGGATCCCGCGGGGCCCGTCCCTTGGCGGCCTCAGCCCGGGAGCAGCGCGGACCGGAGCCGGAAGGGTGCCTCCCCCAGGGGAAGCGCGTTCGGGGGAAATCCCGTAAATGTTGAGGCGGAATTTCGTACTTGGACTTCAGGCAGGAAAGGAGGCGAACAAGCTGGGTACGAAGAAGCAGGGGGTGGGGAGGTGTGTGAGCACGTGGGGGAGCCAGGGCACTCCAGTGGGCCCCGGAGCTCAGCGTGGGAGGCCGGGTCTGAGTTTTCCAGAAAGTGTAGAAATTTGGAGTAAGATCTCAGAATTTTTAAATGTTAACAAATAATTAGGATTTTTTTTTTTTTTTTTTGAGATAGTCTTGCTCTGTCGCCCGAGCTAGAGTGCGGTGTGGCATCACTTAGCTCACTGCAGCCTCAAACTCCTGGGCTCAGGGAATCCTGCTTCAGCCTCTAGAGTAGCTGGGACTACAGGTGCACACCTCCATGCCAGGCTTATTTTTCTATTTTTTTGTAGACATGGGGTCAGGCAGGTGTTGAACTCCTGGCCTCAGGCAGCCCTCCCACCTCAGCCTCCCAGAGTGCTAGGATTACAGGCGAGAGCCACTGTGCCTGGCCTTAATTAGAATATTTAAAAGTAGGTCAAACCAGACCCTAGGCAGGCCGGCCTCAGCCCATGTGCGGCTTGTGTAGTGAGAAACACCAGGTGTGCAGCACAGCCTGTCCCCCCAAACCCTTCAGGTTGGAGTCGGGGCAGAAGGAAACAAGCAGCTGTGCTGCAAGGCAGAACAACGCAGGATGTCACATCAAAGAGACCTCCAGGTGCCAAAGGCCCACGTAGCTTTGGGGGTTCCTGTGCTCACACCCCCACCCTTCAAATCCACTTGGGCCACACTAATGAGATCTCTGATAAACATCAGTGGTGCCATCCCCAGAGTGGTGGCTCCTGTGTTCTCCAAAGGCCCTGCCAGGAGCCGCCTCCTGCGCTCATGCCTTTGTTGACATCACCCCCAAAGTCCTCTGGAACACCAGCCCAGCAGCTGTGGCCAGGTTAAAGGCCTGGGCCCACCGGACCCAATTTCCCTTGCAGAAAGGTCTCGTGTGCACTAAAAGGACCTGGGAGAGGTGGGTGCTGTGTCCCCGCTGCAACCCCGCCCCCCAGCTGGAGGATGAGGAAGCTGCATGGCTCCTCCCTCCTCCTGATCTGGGGGAGGGGAGACACTGCCACCCTGTTAGCCTTGGTCACCCTGAGGACTTGTGGCCAAATTTTCTTTGAATATCTCTATATGATTCTACTTGTTACCACAAGCTGTTATGACCTACAGTTTAAAGGAAAAATTCCACCTAGCCTAAAAAAAGAAAAGGGAGGATTAAAACAAGTGTAAATTATAAGCAACATGTTTTAAACGTGGAAAGATGTTTGCTGTGAGAACAGCGGAACCGCAGAACAGCGCGTCCTTGCTGCCTGTGTCTGCACAAGTGCAAGGCTGTGCACAGAAACACGGCTTCCCGGGCCAGCAGCTTTGTGGACATTCTAAATTTATTAAGCAGTATATCGTCTTTTCAATAAAACAGAGCATCAGACACGCTCACTAAAACATAATAAACGTAACCAAGAGTCGCTGGTTTCGGTGTTGCTCTGCCAGTGTTTGTTATGTTGCCTATGCTTTCCCCGTCTGCCTGAGATCCTTCCTCATAAAACAACTTTTTTTAAATGCAGCTAGATGGCAGCTGATGGCCTAAGGCTGTTCCCGAGTTCCATTTCCTGGGTGACTCCACCAGCCCAGCTGCCATCGTCCCTCCTTCCAGACTCAAGGGATGTGTCTGTGGTCAAAAGCAGATTCACATCCCAGGAGGAACTGAGGCGCACATAGGTGCTCCATAAACAAAGGTGTGTGCCTGTCCTAGGGCACCACAACAAATCATCACAAACTCAGCACACTTAAACAACAGGATTTTATTCTCTCACAGTTCGAGAAGCCAGAAGTCCACAATCAAGGTGTGGGCAGGGTTCACTCCCTCCCGAGGCCCTAGGGGAGGGTCCTTCCTACCTCCTCCAGCCTCTGGGGGCTCCAGGTGCTCAGTGGCCACATGGCTGCAGTCTCTGTCTTCACCTAGCCTCCCTGTGTGTCTATGGCCTCTTCTTCTTATAAGGACACTAGTCATTAGATTTGGGGCCCACCTAAGTCCAGAATGATTTCATGACAAGATCCATAACTAGTTATATCTACAAAGACCCTACTTCCAGAGGAGGTTACATCCTTATGTTCTGGCTGGACATGAATTTGGCGGTGGGGAGGCAGGGGGAATACTGTTCAACCCAGGAGACTCATTTGTGTACTTCTGGAGAGACCTTTGAGAAATCAGAAGGCACTCATTGGCGTGCCCTGCCCCTTCACCCTGGGACTCGAGGCTGGAGTCCATGGCAGTGGCCTGCGACTTGGATCTGGAGTGGAGTCCACTGGTCGAGACAATCCCTTCCCTGCCCTGCTTTCCCAGGAAAATGATGATCAGATCTGCTCCACCAAGACCCCCTTACCAGGGACGGCTCTGGTGGCCACCAGCAACAATCAGGACAGACACACTGAGCACTCCCTGCGTGCCAGGCTCGGCCTGGTGTGCAGAAGAGGAGCTGCAGCTCAAGGTTAAGTGAACGCCCCAAGATCTCATTCTTGGGAGGGACAGAAACCCGGGACTTGGACCTAAAAGCTGACAGACCCCTCCATCCACACGCCAAGTGCAGATTAGATGCCTGCTTGCTGAATTAGAGTCAGGCGTGCTTCCTCTCTCAGTTTGACCTAGATCTCCCAAGTGGGGCTGTCTACAAACTTGCAAGTGACTCATTGCAACTGCCTCTTGGCTGGCTCCCACAATGGCTAGCTAGAGCCATCGTGCGTGGATTTTACTAGCTTAACTCGGAGAGCTCGTTTCAAAGTTCAGGAGAGAACGGCCCTCTCCTGGCGGTACTCCAAGGAGTCATCCTTCTTGTCGGTCTCCTGCACCTTGGAGCACAAGCAAGGAATGGCGTTACCCCCGCAGAGAAGCCTGCTGGCATCTGGGCTCCTCCCCCAGGGAGGGTCAACGCTGCTGGGCTTCACTTCCCAGGCACGATGCCCATCGGGTGGTTTCTTAGGATTGCCTGTTGCTTTGGTTAACTCCTAAAATAACTTGCCCATCGTTCAGTTCACATGCCCAGTTTGCAAGCCCCAATCCCTGGAAACCCATACTGAAAACCTTTAGTATCGTGGCAGGTGCTTTGCAAGATGCACCAAACCACAGGTTTTGTCACTGATAATGTGAATTTATTAAGTGTTTAATAAGTGATGTGGTATGTAAAGCTAAGATATTAGGTGATGACCATTACATTTCAATTAGAATGTAATAAAGGAAACTTTTAAAATGAGATCCTTTACAAGAGCAGCAAAACTAAATACTTCTATATAAAGCAAACAAAAAAAATGCAAGACCTGTAGTCAGGAAATTAAACCGTGATTGAGAGAAAAACGGACACACAGAAGGATATACCAAGTTCAAGAACCAGAAGACTCAGTATTGTAAAACTGTCATTTCTCCCAAAAATGATCTATAGATTCAATCAAAATGGATTTTAAAATCCCGGGTGTGTTCTTTTTTTCTTCTATTCCCAGTATGCTCAGCTCCTATTGATCTAACCCTCCCGAAGGTAGCTCTGCAAACTCTGGACAACAGACCAGGCGCGGTGGCTGACGCCTGTAATCCCAGCACTCTGGGAGGCCAAAGTGGGAGGATCACTTGAGCTCAGGAGTTCAAGACCAGCCTGAGCAAAAGCAAGACCCGGTCTCTACTAAAAATAGAAAAAAAATTAGCTGGGCATAATGACATGCACCTGTAGTCCCAGCTACTCAGGAGGCTGAGACAGGAGGATTGCTTGAGTCCAGGAGTTTGAGGTTGCTGTGAGCTAGGTTGATGCCCCAGCACTCTAGCCCAGGTGACAGAGCGAGACTCCATCTCAAAAAAACCAAAATAATAAAAGTCTGGACAACATACAAAGCAGCACTCCCCTGATGGCACCAGAGTGAACGCGAGCAGGTAGGTTCTGTGAAGGTGTCAACGCTCGGGAGGAGGAGGCAGCGCTGGGCGAGTTGGCAGTCTTTACAGCTTCTCAGCTAAGGTCAGGTTGCAGCCCGTGCCATGCAGGGCAGGGAAAGCTTCGGGAAGAAACCTGATGTCTTTCCAGCCTGAAAAGCTAGAAGACAGAGTTGGGGTAACAGCAGCTTCTGGAAAGTAAGGGGGCATCCCCGAACAAGGGCTGGAGATCCAACTTCTGTTTATGTTACAAACTTTGCCTCTAGTTGGCCACTCAACCACATTTGTGGGGCAGACTCCAAGCAGCTTGGCTAAGAATAAAACAGCTAAAGTGGGGTTTGAGCTGTTGTCCAAGGGACTGAGTTTGCAGCCTGAGTCCCACCGGGTCCACTGGCTGGTAACACAAGCACTAAATAAAATCAGTGCGTTTCCAGTTAGTAGACAAGAATCCCAAAGTCACCACAAACTGTCACGACGTTCAGGATACAGTCCAAAATTACTGAATATGTAAAGAAAAGAAGAATGTTATCCATTCTCAAAAAAAAAAGATAATGGAGATTGACCCCTGGTGAGACGTGGATGACAAATTATCAAAGGAGGACTCTAAAGCAATTGTCACAACTATTAAGATCACTGATGTAAAGGAATATCTGCTGCTGACAAGTAAAAGGACTCAAAAAACCACAACAGATAACTAGAAACTACATTTTCAAAGTTGAAATTCTAGAACTGAAAATTAAAATATCTTAAATATAAAGTTAACTGAATAGGCCTACACAGAAGAGTAGAGATGACAGAGGAAAGACTGAGTGAACTTGGAGACAGAATTCATCCAATCTGAAAAGAAAGGGTGGGAGAGAACAGGAAGAGCCTGGGGGGCTGGGGGACAATGGCCGAGTGTCACAGCCTAACGTAGGTGACCGAAGGAGAGGAGAGAAGAACGGAGCAAGAGAAAGTATTTGAAGAAATGGTGGCTGGAATTTTCTATATTTGGTGAGAGACATACCTCTATGTATTTAAGAAGTTCCGTGAGCCCCGACTAGGATAGACCCGAAGGAGACCAGGTGTGTGTCACAGTCAAACTGCTGGAAAGTGAACGTGAAAAGAAAAATCTTAAAAGTGGCCGTAGAAAAACACATGTGATGTAGGGGAACAGAGAATTAAAAACTGATGACTTCTCATCAAAACTATGGGAACCAGAAGAGGGTGGAACAACTTTAAAGTACTGAAATAAAGCTTTCCAACCCATTCGTAGACCACCAAACTATCTTCCAAGGATGGAGGTAAATAAAGACATTTACATGTAAAAGAAAATGACAATTCATCACAGGCAGACCCAAAGCACATAACTGCGAAAGGAAGCTGTTCGGGCTGGAAGAAGGTGATACCAGACAGAGATTTGATCATCAGGACAGAATAAAGAGCATCAGAAATGGTAAATGCCACAATAAACATAATGGCAATTTTTCTCTTAATTTCCTTAAAATACATATGCCTGTGTAAAGCAAAAATTATAACATTGAAATGCGGGGTTTTTACTAAATACAGACATGATACATACAACTATAGCAAACACAAACTTATGAGACTGAAAAGGTCTCTACAAGTTATGTCTTTATGTTATTAAAGAAAGCTGGTAAAAGCTAAGGATGTATATTGCAATCTCTAAAGCAAACTACTAGAAAAATAATGCAAAAGACTATAGCTAAAAATCCAACAGATGAACTGAAATGGAATGCTAGAAAGTTTCAAATAATCCAAAAGAAAGCAATGAAAGGAGGAAATTTTAGAAGGAACAAACATAAAGCAAATAGTAGAATGATAGACCCAAATCTCGCCAAATTCATCATCACATCAAATGTTAATGCATTAAACACATCAATTAGAAGACTAGAAAGGCAGGACTCTACCATGTACTATTTTAAAAGGAGACAATTTTTTTAAAACTATGCCATGCAAACAGTAACCCTAACAAGGCTTGAGAGGCTATATCCACCTCAGATAAAATAGATTTCAGCACAGAGAGTATTCTCAAAGATAAAAAAGAGACACTGCATAAGGATAAAATGGTTAAAACTAATAAAAAAACACCCAGAAATCATTAATTGGTATGTGCCTCAAAACACCTTCAAAATACAAGAAGCAAAAAATGAAAGACTTGGGCCGGGTGCGGTGGCTTACGTCTATAATCCCCAGCACTCTGGAAGGCTGAGGCGGGAGGATCACTTGAGGCCAGGAGTTTCAGACCAGCCTGAGCAAGAGCAAGACCCTGTCTCTACTAAAAATAAAAAAAAGAAATTAGCCAGACAACTAAAAATAGAAAAAATTAGCTGGGCATGTTGGCACTCGGCTGTACTCCCAGCTACTAGGGAGGCTGAGGCAGAAGGATCGCTTGAGCCCAGGAGTTGGAGGCTGCAATGAGCTACGATGATACTACTCTAGCCCAGGCAACAGAGTGAGATTCCATCTCCAAAAAAAAAAAAAAATACACTTAAAAGGAGAAATAGAGAATTTCCCAATCATTGTTAGAGAATTTTAATGTCCATGTCTCAGCCTTGGATAGAAGGACCGAGCAGAGCACTCAGTGAGGACAGACATGATCTGGAAACACTACAAACATCTAGAGCTAATGATACTTTTCTAACACTACACTCAACATGCTCTTTTCTATTGTACACGTATATTCAGCAAGATAAACCAAATGAGCTGTAAGACAAGTCTCCATAAATGTTAAGGGATTGAAATTATGCAGAATACATTCTCTGACTATAATACATTGGAATTAAAAATCAGTAACAAGATAACTAGGAAAACCCCGAATATTTGGAAATAACTAAGTAACCCATGGGTCAAAGAGATCACAGGGCAAACTAGAAAATATTTTGAACTTAATGAAATAATATATCAATATTGGGGGGATACATAGGGGGAATTTTAAATTAAAATGCTTATATTAGAAACTGACCAGATAATTCTAAAATTCGTATGGAAAGGCAAAGAGTCTAATTGGGCTAAGGTCATCTTGAGGAAGAACACGGCTGGAGGACACGTGTGACCAGACGCCGTGGCCACTGCATGGCTCAGGGGGTGTTGGTGCGGGAGTAAGTAGACTAACGGGAGAGAATAGAACCCCGGAAAAGACACACTTGTACCATCAACCCATTTATGACAAATTGGCGTGTCGCAGTGAGGGAAGGATGGTCCTTTCCATAGTTAGCGCTGGGTCAGTGAGCTACCCACGAGGGGAAAAAAATGAATCTTGAACAAACCTCATAAAATACAGAAAAATCAATTCCAGCTGAATTGAAGATCTAAATGTGAAAGGTAAAGTAATAAAACTTTTAGAAGAGAATGTTTGTAATCTTAGTGAAGGTAAAGATTTTTTAAAAATCAGCATGAAACATGCTAAAGCCTATAAAGGGGAAAATTGGTAAATTGTATGACATTAAGAACTTCTCATTAAAAGACCCCATTAAGAGAATGGAAAGGCTGGCCAGGTGCAGTGGCTCACACCTGCAGTCCCAGCACTTTGGGAGGCTGAGGGAGGAGGCTGGCTGGAGCCCATGAGTTCGAGACCAGCCTGGGCAACATAGCAAGACCCTCATCTCTCCAAAAATAGAAAAATTAGCCGGGTGTGGAAGTGCATGCCTGTAGTCCCAGCTACTCAGGAGCCTAAGGTGGGAGGATCGCTTGAGCCCAGGAGTTCAAGGCTGCAGTGAGCTGCCATGACACCAGCACTCCAGCCTGGGTGACAGAGGGAGACTCTGTCTCTAATAAAAAAAAATAAGAGAGAGAATGGAAAGGCAGCCCACAGCATGGGAAGAGGGGCCTGCGATACCGGTATAAGAAAGTAGGCAAAGAACCAGAGCAGGCCCTTCACAGAAGAGCATGGCTGGGTGGCCGGCAGGGATGTGAGAAGGGGCTTCCGTCACTGTCACCAGAGAAGTGCCGATTAAACCACTGCAGACAGCCCAGAACTAAGCGGAAGGACAACACCTGGTGTTGGTGAGGACGAGGAGCAGCCGCTGATGAGAGCATCAGCTCAACCACTTCGAAGTTGCTCGGTGATTTCTACTAAAGCTAGTTGCTCTGGTCCTGGCTCAGCCATTCCACCCTTTATGCACCAGCAGAAGTGAGTCCTTTGTGCCCCAAGAGAAGAGCCCACACGGTCCCAGCAGCACGATTCCTAACAAGCAAACACTGGAACCCTCCAAATTTCCCTCAACCGTGAAATGGACGAACACATGGCAGTCCGTTCACAGAGTAGCATGAGACGGGTGGGTGTGTCTGGTTTGGGAGAAAGTGTTGATCCGTGTCGTTCCTGGCACATGTTACACTCGATTGACAGCCAGTAAAGTTATGTCCAGGTCTTCTGTGCTCTCAGCTTTCTGAGCTGGAAAGCCTGAAACAAACCCGGCATTTTGCAGGAGGAAACCGGAGCCCAGAGATGGTAAATGACGTGCCTAAGGCCACCAGGGAATCACAGAATGTGGACCAAAACTCAAATTTCATGAATTCCCAGCCAGCAATCTGCTCTTACCGACACTTTTTTTAAATTGTAATTAAAAATAAAGACAAAATTTACCATCTTAACCATTTTTAAGTGTACGGTTCAATACTGTTACGTGCATTCACCTTGTTGCGCAACAGCTCTCTAGAACATTTTCACCTTGCAAAGCCGAAACCCCATACCCGTTAGAAACAGCTCCCGTTCCCCTCCCCCAGCCCCTCGTAACCACCATTCTGCTTTCAGTTTCTGTAAACTGGACCACTTCAGACACCTCATACAGTACTTGCCTTTTTGTGACTGGCATAATGACCTCAAGGTTTATCCATGCCACCGCACGTGTCAGAATTTCCTTCCTTTCCAAGACCGAGTCATATGTATTGCAGCGGCCCCCAACCTTTTTGGCACCAGGGACCGGTTTCATGGAAGACAGTTTTTCCATGGACGCGGAGGGGTGGGGCGGAGCTCAGGCGGTGATGCGGGTGACGGGGCGCGGCTGTAAATACAGATGAAGCTTCGCTCACTCGCCCACCAGTCACCTCCTGCTGTGCAACCCGGTTCCTAAGTTTCATGGGAGACAATTTTTCCACGGAGGGGGGAGCAAGCGGAGCTCAGGCGGGGATGCACAGCCCGGCTCCTAACAGGCCACGGGCCGGTACCAAGCTGTGGCCCGGGAGGTGGGGGCCGCAGTTCTAGTGCATGTCTATACCACATGTGCCGCATTTCGTTTATTCATGTCGATGGACACTCGGTTTACTTCCGCCTCTGGCTGTTGTGAATGATGCCGGTATGAACATGGGCATGCGGATATCCCTTCAAGACTCTGCTTTCACTTCTTTTGGATACATACCCACAGTGGTTTCATCAGCATTCTTATTTTCTACGTACAGGTTTTACCACCTTAAGTAAACTGTGAGGTTCTGGAGTCAGACATGGGTCCAGTGGGTGTTGGGAAGTGTTTACGCCAAGGAGAAAAGAGCCCTGATTGTGGCACTTGCCAGCTTCCGTGGTGTCAGCGTCCCCGCCACGGCTGCTGTCAAGCTTCCAGCGTGGCGCCGTTGAACGTGGACTTGGGAAGTGGCACACGCAGTCGGTTCCGTGAGCCGGAGGCAGCACACAGATCACTCCATGTCTCCCTTCCTCCCCGACACCCGCCCTGGCCTGAAGGTGCACACAGGAGTCTGGGCGGGGACAGCTGTCTCCCATCGGCACAGCAGGACCTGCCCGGGGTGTTAGCCAGGTCCAGCTCCAGAACTTGCCAGGCCCGGTGCCAAATGGAACAGTGGGGCTCCCGGGTGGGTTGAGTAGTGAATCCAGAAAAGGCATGTTCAGGGAGGGGCGGGGGGTCGGCGTTCAGTGGGCGTAGAGCTTCGGCTCTGCACGGTCAGAGGAGTTCTAGAGATGGGTGGCGGTGATGACCACCGTGAACGCACTTAACGCCACTAATCTGTGCACGGAAGTGGTTGGGACGGATCACCTCTCGCTTGTCAGGGCGGCCACTACAAAAGCAGACGGAGGATGAGAGTTGGCCAGGGGTGTGGAGAAGAGGGAGCCCTCGCACCCTGCCGGTGGGGATGGGAATCCGTGCAGCCGTTGTGGACAACGGTGTGGAAGTTCTCCAAGAAACCAGACAAGGTGAACTGCGACATGAAAAAAAGAAAAAGAAAACCAAAAGTAAGAAACTGAACACAGGGTCACCATATGGTCCAGCAATCCCGCTTCTGGGTGTGTATCCAGGGGAACCGAGGTCGCCGTGGCGAGGAGATACCTGCGCTCCCGCGGTCGTCGCGCACCACACAGAATAGCCGAGACACCTGAGCGTCGACGGACGATGGGTAAAGACAGGGCGGCGTTAACATGCACGCACAGTGGGATACGGCTCAGCCTTCAAAAACGAAGGAAGCACTGATTTGCGACGGTGTGGGTGGAGCTGGCAGGCGCCATGCCAGGCAGAGATGAATGTCACCTGACCTCACTCACGCAGCGTCTAAAACACTGGACCCACCTGATGGCTGCTTTCAGCTGTTAACGTGATGGACTGAGGGACACCTGGGTGTCTGTGAGGTGCTTCCAGGGGAGACTGGCTCGGGAGTCGGTGGGCCAGGAGGGGAAGACCCGCCCTCGGGGCCAGTGGCATCCACTGGGCTGGATGGGACAGACAGGTGGAAGGGGGATTGTGTCTCCCTCACTCTCTCCCACACGCACGCACGTACACGCACACTCTCCCGCATCCTGCCCTGGGCCATCAGACTGCGGGTTCTTTAGCTTTTGGACTCTGGGGCTCGCACCAGCGGCCTCCCCGGGGCGCTTAGACCTTTGACCTCAGACTGGGGGCCGCACTGTTGGCTTCCCTGGTTCTGAGGCTTCTGCACTTGGCCTGCGCCACGCCGGCCACTCCAGTTCCACGCCTGCAGACAACTCGTCCTGGGCCTCGTCCACCTCCATGATCACGCAAGCCGTTCCCCTCGTGAGCCCCTCACACGTGCTGTGGGCTGTCTCTCGGGAGCTCTTGGCATGAGGGTGCCGGGCATGGGCAGCGGAGGGGCACTTGCACGTGGGCAGACGGCCCCATCGCAGGGAGAGAAGCGGCAGCTGTGGCTTCTCTAGTGTCCAGGTGGGTTTCTGAAACACAGAGCGGACACAGTCATCCTACAAGTCCAGTCTTCCACATGCTGGGGCCCAGCTCCGTGCGACCCCAGCGTGGGGACGTGGGTCTGCGGACGACGGCCAGCGGGAAGGGGGACAGTGGCCGGGCAGGGCCCCAGCCCTTCGGCCAGCAGGAGCCGAGCAGCTCCAAGTGCAGGGGGGCGACGTGGGTGGCGGTGGGGGGGGGGGCTGCCGTTGTTCCTTCCGTTGTGGCAACACTGGCGTCCTCTCCCACCCAGAGCGAAACGGCAGGGAAAGACCCGGATGGGCCACCAGCCTGCTCCTCTCCCAGGGGACCCCCGTGGAAAGGAGACCTGGGACAAGACAAAGCTTTTGTTTTCGTGCATTTCTCCCTGCCAGAGAAAAACAAAACAAAAACACTTGTCTTCCCGCAGAGGGGCGATGGTGACGGAGTGCCTTCGGCCGAGAGTTTAAAAATAGAACAGAACTGGGTCGGGATGGGTTTGTTGTCTGAGGACGGGGTTTTGTCCGGAACCAACTGGCTCTCTCCAGATCTGCTCTTTGCAGGGGCCGCTCCTGGGCGGGACCCCAACTCCACCACCTGCCAGTGAGGGTTGCGACGGCCTTTCCCAGGTCACCCCTCACCCGTGAGGTCCAGTGTCCTGGACAGGCAGGAAGCCGGGAAAGACATCCGAAAAGCGTGCTGGTCCCTCCACACACCGACCACCGACGTCCAGCTCACAGATGGTCCCGGCAGGCCTTGCTGTCACCAGGGGCCTGGAAGCTCCTGCCGGCCTTCCCACCTGTGCCCACGTGGTGCTGCCCACCCTCAGTCCTCTGCTGGGCTCCCCCCTCTGGCTCCTTCCTCCCACACGCCCTCCCCTAGCCCAGTCCTCCATGTAGGGTGCTCCCTCTCTCCACACCCTCCAAGCCCCATCCTCACACGGCTGGTGTGCTTCCAGCCCCACTGCCCGCCTCCTTCCTCCTGAATTCCTGGCCCACCCTAGACCGGCAGCTCACATCCCGGCTGATCCTAGGACACCCAGCAAGCTATAAAAGATCCTCACGCCCACACCCAGGCCAATCAAACCAGATACCTGGAGGTGGCCCCTGAGCTCCCAGGTGAGTGCAAGGCACAGCAAGGCAGAGGACCTCAGTCCTAGACCGAGGTGGGAGCCCTTCCCCTGAGTTTCCCAGCCCCACCCCTGTGCTCAGGGGCGGCAGCAACCACGTATGCAGCCTGGCGATCGTGTGTTCACCCGCACTCAATGAGCGACCATGGCCTGGTGCACAACTAAGTATATAGGTAGGTATATAGGTAAGTGCACAGGTAAGTAAGTTCACAAGTAAGTATGTACACAGCTAAGTAAGTACACAGGCAAGTGCACACATAAGTACACAGCTAAGTACACAGGCAAGTGCATGGGTAAACACACAGGTAAATATACACGTAAGTAAGTATGAAGGCAAGTGCACGGGTAAGCACACAGGCAAGTACATAGGTAAGTATGTACACAGGTAAGTAAGTACACAGGCAAGTGCATGATAAGCACACAGATAAGTACACAGGTAAGTAAGTACATAGGCAAGTGCACACGTAAGCACACAGGTAACTATACAGGTAAGTGCACAGATAAGTAAGCACACAGGTAAGTATACAAGTAAGCACACAGGTAAGTGTGTACACAGGTAAGCACACAGGTGTGTACACAGGTAAGCACACAGGCAAGTGCACACATAAGCACACAGGTAAGTGCATAGGTAAAGCACAGCCCGGCCTGCTCCCTCTCCCAAGCCCTAGAGCACCCCTACTGTTCTGTTTCTTCCTCTGTTCGCCCATGGGAGCGAGGGGCCCCCTGGGCCTGAGGAGCACCCCGTTGCCCTGGTGTGTGCTCTTTCTGTGGTCAGTCCCCATGTGCTCAGCTCTTTTCCATCCCTGAACCTCCTGAGGGGCTCGGGGGCACCTTGGCCCGGGGAGCCAGATGGCCCTCAGCCCTCCTCTCCCGGCCCACATGGCGGCCGCTCCTCCCGCGCCGCTCTCTGTGCTGACGTGAACTTAGGTGCCCGCGTCCCTCCCTGCTGGCTCCCTGCATGTCTCCTGCCGCCTCCTGAGCAAGGCGCTCAAGGCCCCGTCTGCCCCAGGCCCCCTGGGTTCCCCGTGTAGAGAAGAAAAGCATCTTCCCCAGCACTGCGAAGGCTATGCCGCTCGCCTGGCCCACGTGTGCGCCTGAGATCCAGCGCCCGGCACATCTCCCGGCACATCTCCCGCTCGCCCTCCCGCAGCAAGAGCTGGCTTTAGAAATTTCAGAAATTACTCACCTGTGTACTTACCTGAGTACTCACCTGCTTTCAGAAATTTCAGAGTGCCGCACAGGGTTAGGTCTTCCATTCATTCAGCCTGGAGCCTCACGTCCTCGCTCTGGGACATTTTCTGGTAAGTTATTTGCTTCACAATGCCTTCCATTCTGTCTTCTCTTTCTGGAACTCTCGTTAATTACATGTTAGACTGCCCAGACTAATGATATAATTCCACGTTTTCTTCTTAGTTTTCATTCTTCTACTCCATGAGAAAGTTATCTGATTGAATGTTTCATTTCTGCTATTTTTTTTAATTTCCAAGAGCTCATTCTTATTTTCTGTTCCTTTTTTATAACACCCTGTTCTTAGGTCAGGGATTTGTGATTTTCTCTTCTTTCTCCACGGTATTAGCAATAGGGTTTTTTTTTTCTTCATTGTGTTTCACTCTTTGTGTTGTTCCTATTTCCTCCAAGCTTCCACATTCTGGTGGGTAGGGGATCTGTCTTCCATAGGATACATTTTTCCCTCGAGCAGGGTGTCCCTGAGGGCCACGTGTCTTCGTCAGAGGCTCACAAGTACTGAGGTGAAGCAGCATGTGTGGGGCAGGCTGGGGGCTGGTCAAGGGTGGACCATCAAGGTGAAACAGCAGGGTCTGAGCACACAGCCAGCATCCTTGTGAGTCTGGTCCGATTCCACAGCACCCCGTCTCCACCTGGGAGAGGCCCCTGGCTGCCCGTACTCTGGGAAGTGGGCAGGGTGAGGGACCAAGGTCACCTTTTAGGACATGGCCTGGGACCCAGTCTCTCTGTCGCCCTCTTCAGCGCCTCTTGCTCCCACTTGGCAGTACCTCCCCCACCCGGAGCCCAGAGCCTGGGGGGGTCTCAGTCCCCACCCACTCCCCACCTTCAGAGAAGCCTGTCTTTCTGGATCGGAGCCTCTTGGGGTCCTGGGATCCCCCATCCTGGGTGCTGGGGTTCTGGCCTTCTGTGGTTGGACCAGCCAGTGACACCTGCCACCTGTCTTCCAGCTGAGCGAGACAGGTGCTGCCCACGGGTGAAAGGCATCAGCAGTGTCTCTTTGGGGTCCTCCCAGTAGGTTCTGGGAGGGGGTTTGTGCTCCACACATCATGTTGATCTGGAGTCACTCCCTTACTTTTGGATTTGTCTTAAATGCGTTTTTAGAGGGAAACCTCATTAGCCACTGATGTTACCATCGGTGACCACCTCCGCCACGACGCAGCAGTCGCCAGAGCGGGAGAAGCCTTCTGAGGACACCAAGAAATGTCATCCTTGGCCGGGCGTGGTGGCTCATGCTTGTAATCCCAGCACTCTGGGAGGCCGAGGCAGGAGGATGGATTGAGCTCAGGAGTTGGAGACCAGCCTGAGCAAGAGTGAGACCTGAATCTCTAAAAAAAAAATTTTAAATTAGCTGGGCGTGGTGCTGCATGCCTGTAGTCCCAGCTACTCAGGAGGCTGAGGTAGGAGGATCCCTGGAGTCCAGGAGTTTGAGGCTGCAGTGAGCTGTGATGGTGCTACTGCACTTTGTCACTGAGAGAGTGAGACTCTGTCTCAAAAAACTAAAATAAAATAAGAATATGTCACCAAATGCCTACTTGCCGAAGAAAAAGGAGGGAAAAGGTGCATCTGGCCCGAGAGCCGAAACCTGGGGTAGGGTGAGGTGACAGGGCCAAGCACACCACCACCGCCTTCCCGCACACCCTCGGGGAGAATCCAGGATATGGTGTTTCAGGACAGTTGTATAAGTTGCCAACAGATAAAACCAGGGCATTTCTCACAAAATTCAGATTTCCAGCTCCTTTTCAAAGGCCACTCTGGACTCGCGTTCCCATGAAGCAGCTTTGCCTATTAAAAGTCACATCTTCTTGACAAACCACTTAATTTTCCTGAGTCTCAATGTATTTGTCTGTATCATAAAAATGTACTTTTTTTTCTTTTTGAGACACGGTCTCACTGTGTCGCCCAGGCTGGAGCGCAGCGGCGCCATCATAGCTCACTGCAGCCTCCGATCCGCCTCCACCTCCCGGAGTGCTGGGATTAGAGGTGTCAGCCTCTGCGCCCGGCCAACTTTTAATTGTTGAAAACTGGCCTGCAGCAACCTCTGCCTGCCCCCTCGGGTAGGCTCGGTGCCCTCCAAATCCAGTGGCCCCATACATGCCACCATCCCCACTAGTGTGTGAGCCCTGGGCCCAGAGAGTCCGGTGCCTGCGGGGTGGCCCCCCAGGAGCCCCTTGATCCTCCCTGCCCGGCGTAGTGGGGGCGGAGCAGTTCTCTCTGCAGGTGGGCGCCGCACTACCCAGGCCCACACTGCCGCAGCAGTGTTGCAGAAAACACACGGTGGAGGGGCGAGCCGAGTGGGGGCTGCTTCGCCATTTTTACAGGTGGCCGGCCTGAGATGACAGCAGGACAGAGGGGCCAGCACTGAGCTATGGGGTCTCGGGGGAAGGGTGTCCAGGCAGTGGGAACAGCAGAGGGAGAGGCGCAGACGCAGGGGCAGCTGAGCTCGGGGTCAGTGAGGAGACCACAGGGCAAGGGCAGGGCCGGGGTGGTGAGGTGGGCAGGTGGGCAGAGCCCGAGTCGCCTGTGCCAGGAAGGGGCCGGGGCGGCGGGGCAACGGGGCAGTGGAGGCTCACCCCATAGGGCAGGCGAAGGTGACTAGGCTCGGGCGGGCGGCTGCGGGGCAGGCTAGACAGTTCTAATCCTGGAAATACGTTGAAAGTCGGGGCAACGGGATCTCTGGCCATGGGTGTGGGCAAAAGAGGGCTTGTGCCTGCAACCAGGTGATGGGGATGGGGCGGGGGGGCCACAGATCGGGGGCTGCGGAGGGCGGCAGCCCACAGGAGAAGCCCCCACACAGGGGTGGTCCCACAGTTGAGCATGCACAGACCTGGGGCTGAGCGCTGGGCCCGGGAGGAAACCAGGGAGACCCGGCAGCCCGGTGGGCAGGAGAGGAGGCCGGGGGAGCTGGGAGGGAGGGAGGGAGGATCCCAGGCTGAGCTCCCCGCAGAGGGCAGCTTAAGGGGCTTAACCTGCTGGAGGTCATGGGCGACCTTGACCACTGCAGCTATGGCGGGAAGCCTGTGGGGCTGGGTGGGCACAGAGCTCCCCTCTGCAGGAGTTTGCAGGAAAAGGCAGCAGGGAAGCGAGGCCAGTGGGGGCTGCTGTTGGGGGGTCAGAGGAGACAAAATTGCAGGGTGTTTGTGGGCTACTGGGGGTGACCCTGCAAGGGGAAATCTGATAATGCTGAAGAGAGGAGACACAGGAAAGGTGAGGAGTTGGCAGAGGGGGAGGAGAGTGGAAGGGAGGATGTGAGGACTTGGACTCAGCCAGGAACACAGTGACCAAGGAATGATGTTTTCACATACTCCGGCTCAACTTTCTACAACCTAAAGGAGCCAAACTGTTTTAGAACAAGACCAAAGATAGTAAACACAGTGAAGTCATCCAATGCATGTGAGGGAGAAGTCACTGCTTTCTTCATCCAAACAGTGAATTAGCTCAGAGCTTCCAGGAAACACTGGTCACTGTGGATGCCAACCTGGGAGGGCTTCCTGGAGGAGCTGGGCGTGTGGGCGGAAATCAGCCAGGGAGAGAGAGGAGGGACTGGCTCTCTAGGCAGGCCCCTGGGCTGAGCAAAGGCCTCTCATGGAGGAGGACAGGGAGTGGACAGGCCAGTCTGGGGGGAAGGTCTGTGTCTATAGCTGCACCAGGTTCCTCTCGGGCCCAGGGGGCAAAGTCGCCACCTGCTCAGGAGGCCAGGAGGAGGCCTGGCTACCCCACACAGGCTAAGGGCAGTGAGACTCCTCACCGAAGACTATCCCCTGCTCCCAGTTGAGGGTCCTCCCAGGGCACATGGTCATCTGAACCCATCGGTGAGTGCCAGGCTAGCTACACAGCTGCGTAACAAATCATCCCAGAGCAGAGTGTGTGGAAGATCCACTCCTCAGGCGCCGGGGTGCCAGGGCAGGAGCCCCCATGGGCACCACGAGCCTGCCTGCCTGCTCCTGCACGTCTCGGGGAGGCCAGCTGTCGGCCAGGAGGCCTCGGTGCTTCTGCACGTGGTCAGTCTGTGTGGGCTGGGCCGGCCTTCCTCACAGCATGGCGCCTGGGTTCCCAGGGTGTCCCCAGAGGGAAGCCCTGCCACACCTGTTCCTTTCTAGGAAGGCCTTCTCACCTTCACAGATGGACCAGTGCTCCCGGCCCCACTTCCACAAGCTCCCTGCTGGCTGCATCTTCCCCGCACGCAGCCTTACCTCCTCATAACCAGGGACGGCGTGTTGTGTTGGTCTCTGCCACCAGCCGTGTGGGCTGAGCCCCACCGTGGTTTGCTATCGTGTCCCCAGCACCAAACATGTGCCTGGCACATGGCAGACATGCAATACATATGTGAATTAATAACATAAATGAATGGCTGGGTGGGTGGATAGAAAGATGGATGAATGGATGACTGGATAGACAGATGGGCAGATGGACGGGTGCATGAATGGATAGGTGGGTGTGTGGATGAATGGAAGGACGGGCAGGTAGATGGATAGATAGAAGGATGGATGGATGGATGGACAGATAGGCAGATGGATGGGTGTGGATAGGTGGGTGTGTGGATGAATGGAAGGACGGGCAGGTAGATGGATGGATAGAAGGATGGATGGATGGATGGACAGATAGGCAGATGGATGGGTGTGGATAGGTGGGTGTGTGAATGAATGGAAGGACGGGCGGTGGATGAATGGAAGGACGGGTGGTGGATGAATGGAAGGACGGGCGGTGGGGTCCTGCTGGGGGGAGACAGGATCCCAATAGGCTTTCCTGGAAATGCCAGAGCACCCTGGGTCCTTCCCATTCCCGTGGCCACACCAGGCCTTTAACTTGCTGGTGTGCTGAGCCCTCGGGAACCCAGGACCCCAGGGAGTGGCCCAGGAGCGAGAGGTCATCAGCTAGGTTGGGAGGGAGGGGCCAGAGTGGCAGCAGTCAGCTCTACTCAATGGGAGTTCCACCTGCCTGTCCCCAACTGTGCAACCCAGCAAATCATTTTTCTTCTCTGAGCCCATGAATAAAAATAGCAGGAGTTTGTAATTAAGCAAGAAGACAAAATAAAAGCATCCATATTGAACAGGAAGAATTAAAATCATCTCTATTTGCAGATGACATGATCTTGACCATAGAAAATCCCAAGGAAGCCACTAAAAATCTATTAGAACTAATAAATTCAGCAAGGTTGGAGGATACAAGATCAATATATGAAAATCAATTGTGTTTCTACATAGTAGCAATTAACAAACCAGAAATGAAATTAAGAAAACAATTCCGTAATACATTTAGGAGTAAACTTAACAAAACAAGTGCAAAATATATATTCTGAAGACTGCAATAGATTGTTGAAAGAAATCAAAGAGGATCTAAACAAATGGAAAGACATTCCATGTTCATGGATTGGAAGACTGAATATTTAAGACAGCAGTATTACCCCAAATTGATTTTTATTTGTATTTCCCTAATGCCACAGGTATATTAGATTCAACACAATCCCTGTCAAACTCTTAGCTAGCTTCTTTGCAGAAATTGACAAATTGATCTTTAAATTCATATGGAACATCAAGAAACTCAGAATAGCCAAACCAATTTCGAAAAGAAAGAACAAAGTTAGAGAACTCATACTTTCCAAAATCAAAACTTACTACCAGGCTGGGCACGGTGGTTCATGCTTGTAATCCTAGCACTCTGGGAGGCCATGGAGGGAGGATCACTTGAAGTCAGGAGTTCAACATCAGCCTGAGCAAAAGCAAGACCCCATCTCTTAAAAAAAAAAAAAAAGAAAAAGAAAAATTAGCCAGGTGTGGTGGTGTGTGCCTATAGTCCAGCTACTCAAAAGGTTGAGGCAGGAGGATCACTTGAGCCATGATGAGCTATGATGATGCCACTGCACTCTAGCCTGGCAACAGAGTGATACCTGATCTCAAAAAACAAAACAAAAACATGCTGCTATGAACATTGGTGTGCAAGTTTCGTGTGGACATACGTTCTCATTTGTCTTGGGTATATACCTAGGAGCAGAACTGCGCGGTCATATGGTAACTCTGTTTAAACTTTTGAGGAACTACCAGCAGGTTTTCCAAATGTGGCCATTCCAATTCATACTCCCACCTGTAGGCGGAGGGGGTGGGATGGGGTCCCTCCCCTTTGGCCCCAGGAGGGCAAGGGCTGTGTCCGGCCTGCCCCTCACTCACCCCCATGGCCAGCAGGTCACCTGCCAGTCTTGCTGAGCAGGGAGGTCCCCATCAGAGGTGCAGGGTGGGTGGGCCTGGTCAGGTGGGGGCATTTTCTGTCCTGGCAGAGTTCGAGGCTGAGGGCAATCCTGGGTGAGGGAGGGATTAGAGGATTTGGGAAGGTGCCTCTGGACTCGGGGGTCTGGGATGCTTCCCTCTGCCTGCCTGAGGGGCTGGGCAGGGTCCGCGAGCACACATCCCCCGGCTCAGGCTTGGCAGGGATGTAGGGGACATCCCCCGGGGCCTCTTCCGTCAGCAGCAAGTAGCAGAATCCAACCCAACTAGCTTAAGCAAAAATGAGGCTCTTTATTGGCTCACATAAATAGAACTGGACAAAGGCCCAGCTGGATTTAGCATCCACATTGCCTCTGGAGGTGTGTCCTGTCCACTTCATAGTGACACCCCAGCCCCCTAGCAGCTTCCACCTGCCAGCCGAGCCGCCCGGGGAGGAGAGAAGCTCCACCAGGCAGGGCAGCAGAAGCCCTGGGCCACCGTCCCATGCCCACACCTGAGACAGGCTCTGGGACTTGGCCGTCCTGGGAGGGGGGAGTAGAATTCTGCCAGCCCCCAGACAGCCTTCAAATCTCGGCTCCTGAAGTTTACAAGAGGGACAGAGCGGCAGTCGAGTTCCCGGGGCTGGGGCAGCGGAGGGGGGTAAACCTGCAACGGGATCACGGCCCTTCCTGCGGGGGATGCTTTAGGTCTGGGGGCGTGTTTGGCCTCAGAACAGACAGCCCCTCATGCCAGCTCCATGATGGAGACTTGTCACGAAGACCCAAAGTGTCATTTGAAGGCCACCAAAGGCCAAGAGCTGCCCACAACCTGGGCTCTGCAGAACCGGCACATTTCATAAAAATGAAATGCCCTCTCCACTTTTCACGGCCTCTCTGCAGCCACATAACAGGTGCACCGCTATGGCTCTGACCCCAGCCCAGCCCCGAGTGTTCTTCCTGTGACAGTGCCTACTACCATCCACCTCCGCCCCCCAAAGCCCCGGATCCAAATTCCCAGGACAGAATTGGCTGGCCCAGCCCAGGGAGTGGCCCACCATCAGGTGACCATCCCATCCAGTCAGCAGTGGCCAAGGAGATGGCTGGGCAGCACAAACGTGGCCCCTGCAAGGCCCCGTCCAGCAGGGACCCTGGAGGTCACGGCTTCAAAGAAGAGGGCAAGGACCATGCACACCTGCCAGGGAGCTCTGAGTTCCTGACTCTTCCCAAAAAGGCGCACGGGGACTACGTGGAGGGCCAGCCTCGGAAGGACGGATTACGCTTAGTACGGACACCTCTCTGTGCCACATCCAGAGCCGCTCAGCTCAGGCCCCTCTGAGAAAGGACCGCTGCCCCGCGGCCAGAAGGGGGGAACTGGCAGTCTCCAGCCGATAGCACCAAGGCAGGTCTCATTCTTCTCGGGTGACCCAGTCCCTGCTGAGCACAGTGGACAGGGACAGCTCTTTCTGCCCAACGTGTTTCCCCTCTATCGGCCATCTGTGCTCCGGCTCCCGGGTGGGCTGGCTGGGACTCACCGGGTCCACGGAGGCTCCGTCACCCAACCCTGCTCCAAGGCACGACTTCTTGTGAAATCTTTTGGCACCTCAGTGTCTGCTTCCTGGAGAACCCAGGGCCTAGGAGAGAAGCGGTGCGAGGAAGCAGGCAGCATGAGGGCCTGCGGATTGCCTCCCCCCACCCCGTGCTCAGCGGGGGGCGGGCACCTGGGAATGACTCGGGAGAAGGAGCAGGTGCAGAAGCCAGCAGCCAGCTCTGCACCGCCAAACCGATTCAGGTGCTTGAATGTGCAGGGAGGGGAGGATAATGGGATTGGAGGGTTGTTAACTAAGTTGCCTTGGCTTAGACACGATAATGACTAGCTGAGGGCAATTAACAAACAATTGGAAACTAAGTGTGAGAGCCGGTCTGCTGCAGCTTCAAAGGAGCCCTCCTTGCAGGCAGTGCCAGAGCAGAAAGCTCAAGTTCAAATCCAGATTTGATAGCCAGGGGGCCGAAGTTCAAAAGTTCAAGAAGTTCAAAGATGGTCAAGCTCCCAACTAAAGCAGGACTGTTGTGCCAAAGTCAGACTGTTGTGCACTGGGACCCCCTACAGGAGTGGGCCTGAAGGTGGGGGCCTGCGCACCATCCTGAGGAGCTTGTAGAGTCTGACCCCGCACTCATCCTTGAACCACAGGAGCTGCAAAAGTAGCCCACCTCTCGCCATCCGTACCCGGCTGCTCCCCTACAAGGCAACAGACGCATCTCTGGGAGCTGTCCCGCTCCCACCCCAGGCCCACAGGCCTGCCATCAGGCTTGTGACGGCATAGCCCTGCCGAGGACATGCTGGGCTGGCCCTGGAGGAAGGGGCTGTACCCCAGAGGGGCTATAACCTCAGCCAGCGTATGCTGCCACACAGGGGAGCGGTACCTATGGGGGAGGATTCCGAGGGTGCTCAGGGCCTTCTTGGACGCCACGGCAGCCCCTTGCCTGGTAGTCTCTGTGAACGGACAAGTGCAGCGGAGAAGGTGTAGGAGGCAGGGGCTCAGACCCACACAGGTGACAGTTGAGGTGGGGGCGGATGCACAGCCCTGGTGAGGCCCCGAGGCCACTATGGCACCGGGGCTCATCTGCCTACCTCCCCGTCCCGAGTCTCCCCTCAGGAAGGGGACAGGGAAACTGGGGGGCGGGGGGTGCCCCTGCACATGCACAGGAGAAAGGCTCTGGGGCGCGAGGTGGCCAGCACAAAAACGTGTCACTCAGGTCTCCCTTCAAAAAGGGACCGGCTGCCAGCTCCTCTTCCAGGGTTAACTGCCCGGCCCTGTTTCCTGTCTGTCGGGAAGTCACCTGCAGCTGTTGGAGCCTTAAAGGATTTTGCTCAGGTAGCCTCAGATTGTGCTGAGATATTAGGGTGGCCCCAGCCAGTGACTGAGCCAGGTGGCGGCAAGAGACCTGGCCACCGCTGCCCAGTGTGGGGTGCCCGCGCTAGACACGCTTTGCTCCGGGCTTAGTCAGTCTGCTTCTTGGCCAAGCTCCTGGCCCAACCCACTCCCCCCACATTTTCTCTCCCAGGTGCTACCTTCCCGTTACCAGTTTGCACCCTCAGCTCCATCTCGGTGTCTGCCTTCGGGAGAAACCAGCCTGCGCCCGTCTCACCTGGCCTCGGTGTGATGACAGACAAGAAGGTCAGACAAGGCTACTTGTTCACTCAACAAATACTGGAGGAGGGTGTGTAACACTGTGCTCAAGACCAGGGCTTCCCCAAGCTGGCTTGCATGCTGGCTCTTGGACAGTGGCCATGTCACCTGACTGCCCCGGTCCTCGGCTTCCTGCCTATAAAACAGGGGTGATTCTAAACCCTGCTCCAGAGTGTTGCTTCGAGTGTCATACGTGTGAACTGCTTAGCACGATGCCAGCACACACTCAACAAGCATGAACTTCACCTGCAGTTACTTTTTCTTTGAGATTCACTTCAAGGCTTTTTCTACTGGCCTTACTTTTCTATCTAGAAACTAGAATGCAGGGTCTGGCAAGCGTCGGGGGCGGGGAGGGACCACGAGGAGTGGGGACTTGGAGTGGTAATGTCTGGGGACTGGGCAGCCGTCTACTATTCACACGTTCTTACGTGAGCGCTAGAGCAAGGCGCGGGAGGCACGTGTGGCAGCCCCAGTGCACCTCTTCCCAGGAGGGGTTCCCGGTCCCTCCCCGGCACAAAAGCAGCCTCTCTCTGACTTGCCTGTCTGTGCCTGAGCGCAGGTGGACACCTGGCACTGAGGCGTGCACCTGAGCAGGGAGCGGCCCCGTCCCCAAATGGAGGAACAGCCGCAACCAAAGTCTTAAGGAGTGAGGGTTCCACTCCACACGGCTGGTGGGAATATAAGGTGGCATGGCCACTTTGGCAAGCGGCTTGGCAGCTTCTCAGCATGTTAAACATAGAATTACCGTATGACCTGGGGGTACCCAAGAGAAATGGTAACATACTTCCACACGGAAACTTACACACATGTTCACAGCAGCCTTATTCCTCCTAGCTAAAAAGTGGAACCACCCAAACGTTCATCAGCTCACGGACAGATAGGCAACGTAATAGGACGGAATGTCATTCCGCTATAAAAAGGAATGAAGTACCAACACGTGCTATAACACGGATGAGCCTTGGAAACACAAACACATGCTAAGTGAAAGAAGCCGGTCACAAAAGACCACATACTGCACGATGCCAGCTCTGGGAAGTGGCCAGAGGCGGCAAATCCGTCAGGACAAGGAGCAGCCTAGTGGATGCTCAGGACAGGGGGGGCGGCTGGGCAGTGACTGCTGATGGGCACGGGGTTTCTTTTGGGGATAAAGATGTTCCGGAGTTACTGGTGATGGTTGTGCAACTTTACAAATATACTAAACAGCACTGAACTCTACAATGTAAGCGGGTGATTATAGCAAGTAAAACCTTAGAAAAAACACCGGTATACAAACAAATAAATGAATACGGCACGAGTTCTGGCTCAACACAATGTAGAAAAGTTAGACTCTGGTTCTGAGGTGTGGGAAATGTCGACTGTAAAAATGCTCTGGCCCAAACCCAGCAAGACTCCCAGGGCACACGAGGGTTTTACGTTCTGGTGCTCGGGACAGACAAGCACATCTTCAAGGACATCCGCAATTGCCTATCTGGACACGATGAGCCACCTGAAATGGGCTTCAGTTGTCATCCTCCCCCAGCTCCTGGAACCTGCTGGAAAAGCATGAAGCAGCCTTGGTCTAGGGAGTCTTCTTCCCAGTCTGGCCCACACTCTGCCCCGTTGTTGGCTTTGCCTCCATGCGCCCACCTGGGTGCCTGCTGGCTCCCGGGGTGCGTTATCTCTTGCTGCCTGGAACCTTAATCCAGCCTTTACTCTCAGGGTGGTTAAGGCAGCCACAGAAGGAAAGGATTATGGTGTTAGGAAGTCGGAACTGAACACAAAATAACCACGTGTCCTGGCAGAATGCTTTCCTCCCTCGGCACTGCTGCTGGGCGGTGAGGATGTCTTAGTCCATGGACAAGGCGTCCTCAGGTCGCTCACGGAACACTGCCGGGAGTCTCTTCTGGCCGGCTGGCATCTCTACACGGCTTCTTTATTTTTCGTGACCTCATTCCCAGGGCTGTGGCTCTGCCCAGCAGGTGGTCCAGCTGCATCAGGAAGGTGCAAAAGGAAGTGCCCAGGGACACTCAGGGCAGGCCTCCGAGTTACCATGGCAACTCCCTAGGATGCATCCTGCATTCATTGCGTGGAGTTAGGCGAGGGGTAAAATGCAAGAGGAGAGACCCTTGAAGAAGCACTGCCTCCTTCTCCCGTTCCTTTCTCAAAGGCACGCTCTCTTCCTGGACACAGCAGGCTGCTGGTGGGGCCGGTGGCTTCGCAGAGGGCAGGAGACGGTGCGGGCGCGCTCCAGGCGCAGGTGCGACTTACCTGCCCGCGACGCCGCTGCTTCACAGGGGGTGGCAGCACCCGTCGCGCCCGGGGAAGCTGTTCTCGGCGCGGTCAGACGCACAGCGTGGGCCCTGCCCAAGCCCACACTTAACAGCCAAGCAGACGCCGCACACAGGAGCGCTCGTTTTTGCCACGTGGGATGCCGGCACTGCTCTCCTCCCGTTTCATTTTTGTGAAACGCTGAGTGTCTCCTCGGACCCCGCCGCGGCCCTGACCTGACGCCGTTCGCGGTGGGGGACGGCGGAACGCGCGCGCGCGGGTCCCCGAGGTCGGGTTCGTCCCGAGGACCGGGACGGGGACAGGCGGGCACGGCGCGGCCGGCGGGGCGGGACCGGGCACAGCGCTCGGCAGGCCGTGCTTAGCGCCGCCCGCCGGAAGCGCGCCTCTCCCGCACCCCGGGCTGGGGGCGGCCGGGCGCCCGGAAGGCGGAGGTTGGGGGCGCCGGACCAGGGCCAGGGCCCGCGGCCGCAGGAAGGGAAACTGAGGCGAGGAGCCCGCCCGCGAGCTCCCGGAAACCGGGCAGGGAGGGGCGGCACGCGCGGTGGGCGGGGCCTGCTTCCGCCCCGCCCACCGAGTTTGCAAACAGCGGCCGCCTCCGCCCTCCCTCTCCGCGCGCTGGGTCTGGCGCTCGCAGCCCCGCGCGGGGCCCGCCGGGAGCCGGCCGAGAAAGGGGGCGGAGAGCCCGGGGGCCCGCCCCCGCCGGCGGCCGTCGCTGCGCAGGCGCGGCGCGCGGGCCCGCCCTCCTCCCCCCACTCCCCCGGCCGGCGGCGCGGCCATATTTAAAGGGCGGCGGGCGCGGCGAGCCAATGGGCGGCGCGCGTGCAGGGGCGGCGCGTGGCGGCACGAGGTCCCGGATGTGGCTGCAGCGGCCCCTCCTCCCCGGCGCTCCCCTCAGAGGCCCGGCCGCGCGCCCCTCCTTCGCTCGCTCGGCGCCCGCGCAGGCCCCTCGGGCGGCGGCGAGGAGGCGCCCCGGCGGCGGCGACGGGGCGGAGGAGCGCAGGAGCGGGCGGCCAGGCGACCGCGCGGCGGCGGAGCGGCCCGCGGCCCGGCGCTCGTCCCCCCCCGCGGCCCGGCGCACCCCGGCCGTCGCCATGAGCGGCTCGTCGGGCACCCCGTATCTGGGCAGCAAGATCAGCCTCATCTCCAAGGCGCAGATCCGCTACGAGGGCATCCTCTACACCATCGACACCGACAACTCCACCGTGGCGCTCGCCAAAGGTAGCGGCCGCCGCCCGCCCGCGCGCCCCCGGCCCAACCGCCCGCGCCCGCGCCCGCCGCCCGGGCCAACAGCCCCACGCCGGACGCCCGGGCGTTGGGACCCCCGCCCTGGGCGCCGGGGCCTGCGGCGGAACCCCCGCACCCTCACCCCAGACGCCCCGACTTGCGCACCCGCCGGGTCCCGGCCGCGGGGCGCCCCCTGTGCGCCGCCCTCCCCCGGCGCGCCCCGCGGGCACAATGGTCTCCCTCGGCTCCCCGGCGGCGTTATTGTGCGCGGGCGCCCGGCCGGCGTTTGGGGAGGGGCGGGCCCAGCCTCCGCGGCGCCGCCCTCCCCCCCCACCCCCGGGGTAGCCCACCTCCGCAGGTGCCGGCTGGCTGGGGCGGCCTCCCCTCCTCTCTGGGGGATCCCTGCGGGGGAGAGGCCAGGCCGGGTGAAGGGGCTGGGTGTCGCCGCGCGTCCTCAGAAGGCTTGGGGGAGGTGAGCAAGCGCGAAGCCGGCCTGCCCTTGTGGAACCTATTAGGCAACTGAACTGAGGCTTGATCCCGGACCAATTCCGGTCCTAGCAGAACCTCCCGGCAGAATGCGAGCATCAGTTGACAGCTCGATGCCCCCAGTTTATCCTCATCCAGACTCTCCGACTGACTGCGGGGCTTACCCTTTTGTAATAGACCCCTGTGGGCACCGACAACCCGCCTGTGAGACTTAGGGGAAGGGGGCTCTTTTGTGACTCTAGAGAAGTCCAGAACCTCTGAGCTTGTCGAGGCAGTGGGGGGCCCAGACTTTCTTTGTCTTCGTTCTCCGGAGGATGGGGAGTGTACTTCCCCTGCCTGGCTGAGAAAAGTGCCAGTGGGTTGGGTGGGGCCGGGGCTGGGTCTGGTGCCAGGCCCCAGGGGGTGCTTCAGGTGCCTAGACAGGTGTGAAACGCTGCTTGGGTCAGAGGGAGCCCCCGTGCTTAGAAGGATGCAGTCATTCAGACTGTGGGAATATCTCCTTTCAAAGCCCTGTGCTCAAACGCGGACAGACTCCTGCGTTGCTGCAGGAGATAGTTAGCATTACAAGGTTATATGCACACTTGTACCATTAGTACTTTACTCTGTTTGACATGAGATCCCAATTGGAAACTGAGGCCTGGAGTAGGGGCCAGTGCTTAGTAGGTGTTGCGCTCAGCCAGCTCTGCCCTGGGGACTTACTAAGTAGAACACTGTGGGTTGGGGGTTAACACCCCAAGAAGTCCCTTGGGTTCAGGACTTCCTTATAGACATAGAAACTGGTGTTGGGAGTCCAAATTCTGGGTGCCCCCCACTCCCTTTGTTATTTCTGTAACAGTTTTCCCAAGCTTGTGGGTGGGAGGGGGAGGGGAACACCCTCAGCTTCCTAGATTGTCTGGTAAGGAAACCGCATCGCAGGCGCCTGTGCAGTGAGGCTTTAGTCTGCGGAGGCAGACGTGGAGAGGAGGTTTTGCTGAGCGCTCCGTACATGGGTGTGAGTGCACTCAGGAATGGGGGGCTTCGGGAGACCATGGGTCCGTGAATTTTTCCTTGTCAGCTTTGTGACCTAGAACTTGTGGAGCATCACCAGCTGGTGCCCCGTGGGCACTGTCTGCCGAAAGGTGGTGATTAACTAGTTGTTGAAATGTAGGACTTGGGTGCTGTGTCGGGGCTGAGGGCAAGGGCCGCCTGTCTCCTGGAAGGCTTGGGAGCTGTCGTGTCCAGAGAATTGATCCACAACCTAACGCTTCTTTTTCTCAACTCCTAAGTGAGATCCTTTGGTACTGAAGACCGTCCCACAGATAGGCCTGCTCCCCCGAGAGAGGAAATTTATGAATACATCATTTTCCGGGGAAGTGATATCAAAGATATTACTGTGTGTGAACCTCCCAAAGCACAGCACACACTCCCTCAGGATCCTGCTATCGTGCAAGTAAGTGTGTCACTGTCCTTTTGCGGGTACTGTTCTGAGAGACGCTGTTTTCCATGTGGAGCTTGTGTCATCTGTTTGGCCAGAGTGCTCAACTTGAGTAGTCTTCTAATGAAAAGGAGCTTGGATTTTGTCTAGGCTGCTGACGTTGCGGCAGAAGGTGTTGGTTTGTGCAGCTTTTGGTAGGTCATGTGCTGTTCGGCATGGCCCTGGGAGGCGGCCTGTGAAACTCTCTGTGGGGGGTGGTGTTTGGGGAGTGGGTGTTTGGGGTCGTGTGTGTAGTGTGCAGGGGTGGATGCTTCGGGCATGGTGCTTGCCCTCAAGTTTCTGGTTGGAGAAGTCTGAGCCCTTCGAAGCCTGGGTGAGCAGTGTAAGGATGAGACACTAGCAGGGCAGCCGTGTCTCCTCATGCTGGTGCATGTGCCATCCCAGCGCACCCTCTGCAAGGCTGGTGTCTTGCCCACCTGCTGGGTTGTGGCATATTTGGCCCAGGATTACCAGGGAGCCCAGGGTAATATTTTCTTAGCCTGTAAACTTAAATATTTGGTCTCTTTTTCTCTCTCTCTTTCCCCTCAATACAAAAAAAAAAAATTTTTTTAATATTCATTGGCTGTTGTGGGGTTCAGAGGGCACCAGCCTCTGGGACTGAGCCTACGCCCTGGAAGGTACGATCTGTAGGGTGGGCTTTGGGAGCACAAGAGAAGCCCCAGCCAGACTTCTGAAGGCTTGTGTGGGGGGGGTCTTCAGGGACTTCAGAAGAGGAAAGTGCTGAGGCAGGCCTGAGGAACAGAGTGGACGTGGCCAGGTGAACAGAGTGGGTGGAGGTCAGTCCCCAAACATGCCTCAGTGCTCATGAAGGCTGGGGTCCCCCCAGAAAGAAAATGGATGTTTGGGGAAGTGTGAGTCCTTTCCCGGCCACACTTCTGTGGTGGGTGTGGCAGATCAGGTGGCATTTTCCTCCTGTTAGCTGGTGGCAGTGGAGAGCCATTTGAGGGTTTTGAGTTAGGAGAAATTAGGGTCAGAATTACGTGGACAGGTGGAGCTGGGAGTGAAGCGCTGTGGAACAGGCAGCTTTTTGTGCCATACTGGAAACTCAGGCCCCTGAGGATTGCTGCAGCATCTCTGGAATACAGACTGCCAGCGGGGTGCCTGCTTCCCGTCTGAAGGAGTGCTCTAAATGGAGGAGTTCGGGTGACGGGATGGCCGTGCGCCAGTCTCACCTTGTGTCTCATTGTTCAGTCTTCCCTGGGCTCTGCCTCCGCCTCGCCCTTCCAGCCGCATGTGCCTTACAGCCCCTTCAGAGGGATGCCGCCCTATGGCCAGCTGGCGGCCAGCTCCCTGCTCAGCCAGCAGTACGCCGCCTCCTTAGGCCTAGGTGAGTAGCCTGTTTCTCCTTGGTAAACCACGCCTGTTTGTGACTGCCAGGAAGTGCGTGCCAGACCCTGAGGGTGGGGAAGGCGCTCTTGTTATGTTAAGCTCATAGACTTTATTTTACCGGACACTTAGTAAATTGCCCAGTGCAACTTTAGCTTGTAAGAATGCTTAGTAACTACTTAACTGAGAGTAAAAGAGGCAGCAACCTTAGTTTTGGAGCAGATGAATCAAATCAAAATTCATTTGAAATGTCAGTGTGGGTCTAGGTAGAAGTCCTGGTATATCTACTTCAAAAAAGAAATAATTGAGATAGATATTTTATGTATGCGTATATATATGTGAAATATTACAGATGATAGCACTGTGGGACCTGGAGGCTAAAAAAAAAAAAAAAGATTATGGATGAGCTCTAGCTCTACACATTTGTCAGCCTATCAGAAAGTTAAGTATAACACCCACCTATTATGTCCTTTTTTCTGCTGTAAGTGCCTTGCTCAAAAATGGTTTCAGCCAAGGTTAAGTAACCAGCCGAGGTAAGATCCTATTTTCAAGGTGTAACGTGAGATTCCACCTTGTCCTTGACCTGGACATAGCTTTGCAGTTGTGTTCAGGGCATGGAGCTGGCAGGTGATCCGCCTATCCTTGCTCGGACTCCAGCATGAAGTAGCTGAGACAGGGAGCGCTGACTAGGCCCTAGACCAGTTCTTTGGGTCACGTGCTGCTACAAATCATGTTTGTCTTGATTGCTGTTCCCCATGTGACAGGTGGCCTTCTCAGCCTGGCTCACTGTGTTTCTAAAATATGTTTGTATGAGCAAAGCCTTTTGAGAGGTTGCTTGGCTCTTTCCAAGCTTGCTAGACACAAGACAAGTATGTCCTGACTTATTTGTGTGCTTTCTTTTTGCTCTTTCTCCTTTCTCTTCTTTTAGAGAAGTTGGTAAGCCCTCCAGCCTCAGCCGCTGCTTCCAGCCCTAGCTCTTCTCCATCTCCACAGCCCGTTTCAGAGCTTGACTTGTCCTCAGAGCCACAGCAGCCCACTGCCAAGGGTAACTGCAGTTTGGGAGAACTGCATGCTGTCTTGCAAACCATTCCGAGAAAGGAGGGGGTAAACCAGTAGACAGAATGACAGTAGCTGGAGCAGATCGTTGCCAAGCCTGGGGTTCAGTTGAGCTGCTTATTTGCTTCCACATAGAGTCCTGATTTATGATCTACCACAGTTTTAAAGATGGGATTAGAAAGAATCAGCGGAGTGCTTTGTTCACTCTCCCTGGGTGCAGGGTCTGTTTTGTGTCGTGCCACAGACTACCTCATATAGGGAAACTTTACCATGCACAGAAAGCCATGTACCTGGGGTTTTGCTGGATCCTAAACCTATTCTAGATGGTTGCGGTAGAACTCCCTAAGCACTTTACATGCCTATGCTGCTCTTTGATCTGTGTGACACATAGGTCACCCTTTCAGGGCATTCAAAATTGGGGGTTTGGGTGACAATCCCCAGCTGCTTGGCCAGGTGAGCAGTGTCAGCCTGATGGCTGGCTTGCTAATGCTGGTGTGCACCACCTGTCTCTATTTTGGGGGTGGCGGCACCTGTGGGGTTTCCTGGCCACTCTTCCCATTTACCGTGAAGTTCTCAAATTCACGTTGAGGACTCCTGTGCACATCCGTTTTATACATGGCACCAGGTGCTTTGCCACAAACAGGGGCCAGCACCGTCAGCCCATCCTAGTCCAAGGTCAGGCCTGGGGCTTTCCTTGTGGCGTGCAACTGCTGTCAGTCTGTCACTCTGCATGTGTCGCTTTCTGAATCCTGCATGGACTCTAGTGTCTGTAAGTTAAAGAAGTAGTAATACTTTTTCCCACTTAAAAATGACACTCCATCCTTTCATTGTTTTTAGGACCATTTACATAAAACTGCTCATAGTGCAAGACTGTTTGTTTTAACAGGTTTAGTTTTGTAAAAAGCAGACAAGCCAAAGATCCTTGTTCCATCTAGGCACAGTAAGCAGGAAGTAGTAGAAGGCAGTTCGTCTCTCAGGGACGGTCGTGCTAAGTGAGATGGTAGACCAGAGAAGGTGGTCCAGGTTAGTTCCTGTCAGAGGAGACGTAGATACCTGTACACGAAGCCATTCCCACCTGCTCTGAGGGCTTCTCTTGATCTAGTCACAAGGAGTTTGTCACCAGTAACTTTTCTAGTTTCTGTCCCACGTGCAAAGTAAGGTGAGATACTCAGTCTTCGCCTGTGTTGGGCTGCTCCTCTAAAAATAGTCATCCCATGGTCAGAGCTCATTTTCTCTGTCTCAAATCTCTGTCTGCCTCTACCCAGTCCCTAATTGCCCTGTTTGAAGAGTCCCCATAGGTCCTGGACTTGGCAGAGGAAAGGGAGGAGGCGGGCAGGTGGGCGGTGCTCCTCTCTCTTCCCTCCTGGTTCCGAGGGCTCGGTGTCTGATCGTTCATCTCGTGTGCTCAGGCCTGGGAGTGCCGTGTTTGGGCACAGCCTTACCAAGGGCTACCTGGGATTTGCTTCTTTGTGATGAGCCTTTTCTCTTGGGAGAATTGTGGGGGCTGTCACTTTCTCTGAAGTCAGCTCTTATAACTTCATCCTTTTTAGTTTTATTATTCTTTAAGCAAAAATGACAGTGTTCTAGAATTTAACTTCAAAGTCTGATTATTGCATTTCCTAGAAGATGCCAGGCTGGGCTGGTTCTTCTCTAGCGTGGACCAGAATGATTCTCAGGTCCTGAATTCAGTGTCTCAGGACCCTTGAGCCCCTTTAGGATTAGAGCTTGTGGAGTTCTGGGAAAGCTGTTCCTAAACCACTGGGGAGGTGCCTGTTTATAGGCACAGTGGCTTTTTCCCTCAGGGTTCCCCAACTCAGGCAGCTTGGGGTGCACAGAGATGAATAGGCCTGTTTTTGCTGCCTGGGTTAGCCTCAGAGGGAATGGCCCGGTCTGGGGGAGTTTTGCTGGAGTTTGGTAGAATCTCTAGGCAGTTGCCCTCTTTCTTCCCGAAGTGCCAGCCAGAAGAGAAGTGGCTGGAGGTGTAAGACTACTTTTTTCTGTTTGTAAACCCTCCTTCCCTTGTCAACTCAGGAGCTGGTTTTCCATCCATCCCGGTTGGCAAGAGCCCCATGGTGGAACAGGCTGTCCAGACCGGTTCTGTTGATAACCTGAACGCCAAAAAGCTGTTACCCGGCAAGGGTACCACAGGGACGCAGCTCAGCGCTCGCCAGGCCCCGCCAAGCAGCAAGACCGCCAGCGGTACTTGAATAGTTCTTCCCTGGAGTTTGCTCGATGTTCTAAAAGCGGCACACTACTTCCTGGGTTTATTTATTTATTTATTTTGTAATTAAAAAATACAGTGCTCCCATCCTAAAACCCCACATGCTTTTGCAGGGCGGGCCCGTGCAGCAGCTTCTTACAGTGCCACCTCTTGCTGCATGCCCCCTGTGGTGGTGGTCCCCTCCTTCCGCCGCTGGGTTCTGGCTTCTGCAGGAGCTTCGCCTGACTCTTCCCTTTTGCGCCTTAGATGTAGTCCAGCCGGCAGCTGTGCAAACTCAAGGGCAGGTGAATGACGAGAACAGAAGACCTCAGAGGAGGCGATCAGGTAACACCTGTTGCCACGTGACTTCTGGGGAGCTACACGTGATCAGATTGAGCTTTGCTTGCCCCCCTCCTGCCTGCTTCTCTGGTGACGGTTTCAGGGGGTGCTAGGGTGTGGTTGCTGCTTGTGTGCTCTGCCTCTGCATCATTGTCTCTGACGTGTGCCTGGAAACTGCTTGTGAAGTGAGCCGGAGAGCGTCGGGTCTGGGGCCTGCTTCAGCGGTGGCTGTCCTGTCTCCTCACAGGGAACAGGCGAACCAGGAATCGCTCCAGAGGGCAGAACCGTCCGACCAACGTCAAGGAAAACACAATCAAGTTTGAGGGCGACTTTGATTTTGAGAGTGCAAATGCTCAGTTCAACCGAGAGGAGCTTGACAAAGAATTTAAGAAGAAACTGAATTTTAAAGGTCTGACTGGTGAAAATTATCATCCCCTCCAGAGTGTCCCTAGAGTGTGTTAGGAAGAAATGACTGGGGCCACCAGGGCAAGCCAGGTGGGTGGTGACCAGTCTGGAAAGCCTGTCTGGAGGAATTGATGAGATGAGTTGTTTGTGGGGAGGTGTGAGACTAGTCACCGGGATAAGTGCAGACTCATGCCCTGAGGGCAGAGAGACCAACGGTTGGTTAACTCGCACGCCCAGGTGAAGGTTGTGCTGGAGGACAGTAGCCGAGTGGCCCTGCGGAGGGCACACCCTGCATGGGAGTGAGTGTGGTCGTCTCCTGCTCTTCTCTTTGTAGATGACAAAGCTGAGAAGGGGGAAGAGAAGGACCCAGCTGTGGTGACCCAGAATGATGAGACTCCTGCTGAGGAGGACCTTCTGGGGCCCAACTGCTACTATGACAAATCCAAGTCGTTCTTTGACAATATCTCTTCTGAACTCAAGACCAGGTGAGAACTTGACTGAACTGGTGGGGAGATAATCACTCTGCAAGTCTCCAAAGGACAGGGCTGACATGCTCTAACCTGGAATCCTAAGTTCAGGGCACATGTTTTGGGATCCTGCTCACACTTTTGCATAGTAGGTACATGAGTGCCAGGTGGCTCTTGCCTGGAGCCAGCAGTAGGTTGCATCAGAGGAAGCCATTGCCAGTCACTTGACCTGAGGGTCCGACTAAGCTTGAGCCTGTTTCCCCCAGCTTTGCTGCCCCATCCCCACTAAGGCTGGTGGCCCCACTCCTGGTAGGCTCTACAGTTAGCACGGCTCCTCCTCACCTCGGCCTGATTGCTGCTCCTGCTGCCCTCGGGGCCTGAGGACCTTGCTACCTGAGCCAGTGGCTGGAGTGTTCTCCCGTGGCTTCCTTCACTCGGTTGTTTGAGGCTGGGGATCATTTCGTGTGTCTTACTGTAGCACCTAACAGCTCAGGTCCTCAGATGCTCCCTCCATGAACGACCTGGGCAGTAAATGAAGTCTAGGGAAGGGGCATAGTATGGAAACTCAGGCCCGTTTGTCCTGTAGGTGGAGCACCAGACACACCACGGGGCAGGGAGGCACAGCAGAAAACAGCTGGGCGATCCCCATGCCCACATTCTACCTGGGAGAAAATAAACAAGATAACTGTTGGGGATGCCAACAGTGAAGGAGTGGGCGAGGTGTGGGTGTAATAGTGCATGATCAGGCCGCACAGACAAGGCGGGTGTGAGGAGTGAGCCAGGCTTCTCCAGGTGGGGCCACAGCCTGCCACGTGGTTAGAGCCGAGTCTGGCCGGCAGGATGGGTTCCTGTTGGGTTTTGTAGGTCATGGTAATGCCTTTGGCTTTTGTTCTGGGGACTGCGGAAGCCGTGAGTTTAAAGCGGAGGAGTGGTGCAGCCTGACACGTTACGGCCTCCTTGGTGAGGGAGGGCGGAAGGTGGGCTGGCCTGGAAGCTGGATGACCCGTTAGGAGGCTAGTGTGGCAGTGCAGGTGTCTCGGGATAGAGTGAGTGACGGTGGTGGCAGAGGGAAGGAGTGGAGTGTGAATGTGTTTTGAAGGTGGCGCTAACAGGATTGGCTGACAGGTATGAGAAGAGTTCAGAGTGACTCCCAAGTTTTTTGGCCCAGGCAGCTGAAGGATGAACTTGCTATGTCTTTAAACGTGGAAGCCTGCAGGAGCGGCAGGTGTCCGGCCGAAGGGCGGGACCTGGTGATGGGTGTGCTGCCCTGGAGCTGCGGCCTGTGGGGGTGGGAGTGCTGGGGGGACTCAGCACAGGAGCTGCTAGGGCGCGTCTGGGTGGTACCAGTGTTGGTGCTGTGTCCCGTGCCCCCAGCCCCCAGGCAGCTGCATCATGTTCTCGGGAATTTCTCTGTGACCAGCCCACTCCTCATCAAGTAGGGTCCCTGGGCCTCCCCAGTGTTCCTTCCTGTACCCAGTGGCAGTGGGGGCTGCTTTAGTAGCTGCCTGGTAGCAACTGCTCACCTGTGGTGACAGAGACATGAGAGTTTCCACCTGAGCAGCCCAGTCCACAGTGAGAAACTGAGATGTGGTGGGGAGTACCTGCGCTGTAGGGCCTCAGGCTCTGGTGCTGATGGGGGCCCCCTCCTCCCCATAATGGCTCTAGTAACGCCTGTCCTTCCTTCCCTGGGCAACTCTGAGGACGAAGCCTGGCTCAGGAACCTGAGAGTAGGTGCCTGCTGCAATCAGAATTTCATCTGGGGTTTAGTTCTAGGCGGACGACATGGGCCGAAGAGAGGAAGCTCAACACGGAGACCTTTGGGGTGTCAGGGAGGTTTCTGCGTGGCCGCAGCTCCCGAGGTGGATTCCGAGGAGGCAGGGGCAATGGTGCGACCCGCCGCAACCCCACTTCCCACAGAGCTGGGACTGGTAGGGTGTGAGGACGCAGAAGAAGGTGAGCAGGGGAAGCTTCTGGGTGCTTTGGTGGGAGGGCGTAGGGGCAGGGAGCAGGCTGGCTCTGCCTCCCATGGAGGAGAGGCCTAAGGTGTCAAGGAATCACCTTGGGGGGCTTTTAGGCCCCAACTCAGCCAACTATACTGAATCTTTTGGGACAGGACCTGGGCCCCAGTGTCCCGAGAGTGAGATTCCAGGCGTGGGAGGGTGAGGCCATGGTGGGAGTTTGTGGGCCAGCTACTTGCTACTACAGTACAGTGACTGAGAGCCTGCTGCAAAGCCAGTGTCTCTGTCCCAGCCAGCCCGGCCCTGCCCTGAATTGGAGTCTGTACTTTTAACAAGGTCCTGGGTGACTGTGCACCTTGGGTCTGGGCCTGGCATCCCACATGGGTGCCTGGTGCTGACTCACCCCCAGCCAGATGGGACCTGCAGGGTTAGGGCCTATTGCCACCAGCCAGCCACCTCTTTCCCCAGTGTGTTGTACAACTATGGTGCTTAGCCTGGGTTGTGGGAGGAAAGTAGGAAGCCCAGCCAGGCTCTGGGAGAATGGGCAGGGGGAGGGGCTTGACTTACCCAGTCAAGCCAGTGCCTGGCCTACCTGCTTAGCTGCCGAACAAGGCTCTCAAGTGCATTCACTGCCATCTCTTCCCACAGGACCCTGCTCGAGTGGCACAGAAACGCCGCGTGTGTATCAGGACACAAGGAAAACACAGCACTTAAGGGGAGAAGTGGGTCACTTTGTTTACGAAGTTTGGAAAATTCCCATCCTGCTACTTATGTTTTGGACTTAACTGAACTTGGTCTAAGTTAGAACCACTTGTTTTGGGGAAGTATTCATGGGTGACCTCTTTGAGGTGTCTTGACCTATGTTTCCTGTTTTGTTGTGCATAGCCTAAGTCTAAGGTCTTGGTATTTTGCAGAAAGGTTTCTATAGTGAAGGCTTGATGCTCACTTTATTATTATTATTTTTTATGACAGCTTTGACTTTTAAAGTGGAACCAAATCTCAGTTTGGCAAATGTGGCAGCCAAGGGCATCTCTGTAACCCAGCTGGCCCTGGTGCTGCTGGAATGGCACCCCCACTGCCGAGGATAGGGTCTCAGGAGCAGGCAGGGCCAGCACAGGGTGGTGTGGGGCGGGTGGGCTGAGGGCAGGGCAGGGGTGTCCTATGGATCATGTTGTATAAGCAAACCAGCCTACCCTGACACATCCAGAGTGGTGCTGTCCAGGGTGGGGGCTGGTAGGGTGGGTGGGCTGGAAGGACTCGGTGAGGCGGGAGGGACCCCGACATTAGGTGTGGAGCTGTCACACGGAGCCCAGCCTCCGTAGGCATTGAGATGGGTCAAAGCCCAGGACAAGCTCCCATGGCATCCTGTGGCCCTTCTGGCCTGGGCCAGCCAGTCAGTGTTGGACTCTGGCCGAACACTTGGGTGTTCTCATCCACTTGGAAATGAGCCAGTCATTTCACAAGGTCAGTTGACCAAGAGCATATTTCCCTCCATTGTAAATAGTTGTGTTTTTGTTTTAAAGGCAGGTGGTGGGAGGGTGGGGGCTATAAATTTGTTGCATGAGTAACTAGGTCAGAACCTTAGTGTGAGCATGCGTCCTTCTGACTGACAGGGCATTCTGCTGAAAATAAGCACCTTGGTAACTAAACCCACTTTCATAGCTATAAAGGCTTTAGTTCTGTATTGATTACGTTACTGTAAAAGCTTGGGTTTATTTTTGTAGAACTTAATAGCTAAGAATTAGAACACAGCAGTGGGGCTGCTCTGTTGGAGTAATGTAAATTGTAATTATAAATAAACACGCAGACCTTTAAAATGTTCTTCTCTGATGCTCTGAGAATCCTGTCGACTCTGCTGCCCAAATCACCTCTGCGTCACGTCCAGGTCTGGAGCACACTTGCGCCAGTAGGATTTGGGGAGGCTTGGGTCCCATCTGGCACTTGAAGTACGGGGAGACAGGCCTGGGTTCTCCTCATCTGCTACCCTTCTGGGATGGAGGCTCCATGGTCCACAAACTGGGTGGAAACTAGTCAGAAGACCAGTTCACAGCCAGGCCTGTTCCTGAGCTGTCCCTCCGCCACCCTCATGCATCTTCTGAGTTCCCTGAGAGCGTTCATATTCTCAGGCCCCTGAGAACCCACCATCGGGCTGCCTCCTGGGACCACCGAAAAGCAGAGACTTGGCTGGTTTTAGGCTAAAAACATCCCTTTCACTGTAGGGTGTTTCCAGGTAACGTTAACAGCAGTCTCAGGACTGGAGGTGCGTCTAGTCTGCCGTGTGGGTTCTCCCTCCGGTCAGCCTCTGCAGCAGAGACCAGCAGCAGGCAGCCTGCCTTTCTTCTTGGCAACTGATATCCTTGGCCAGTAGAAATAAATCTTCCTTGGTATTCATGCTCAATGCAGATAGCCACAGCTCTAACCCTCAATTAGTTAGTTAAGTGACTTAGTAGTTAACTAAACAGGTATTGCCTGCTAAAGAATCTAAATGTCAGGTCATAGTTTACCACCTGTCACTTGTGACTAACCTTGCTGTTTTAAAAAAAAATTTTTTTTTTTTTTTTTGAGACAGTGTCTTGCTCCGTCGCCTAGGCTGGAGTGCAGTGGCTGCATCATAGCTCACTGCAGCCTCAAACAATCCTGCCTCGGCCTCCCAATTAGCTGGTACCGCAGGCATGTGCCACCACACCTGCTAATTTCTTTTTGGTAGAGATGAGGTCTTACTCTTGTTCAGGCTGGTCTGGTCTCGAACTCGGTCTCAAGTAATCCTCCTACCTCAGCCTCCCAAAGTGCTAGGATGACACAGGTGTGAGCCACCACACTGATGCTGTTAAAATTTCAAAGCAACAGTAGTTTTGACAATTATACATTTTATACTGAACTTAAAATGTATCTGGGCCCCTTTACCCCTTTTAGAAGATATTACATACCAAAAATGTGGGAGGAGCCATGGACTGAGGCAGGCAGTGCAGCAGGAGGGGCTGCCCAGGAAACCGGCAGGCCCTCTGTGCATCACCTCAGCTCAAGTGAATTGAAAGAGCCTGACTTAAAACTGCGGCTGTGCAGAAGCCAAAGGGCACCCTTCCGGCCAAAAAGTCGGTGGGGGGGGGGGTAGGAAATAGCCAGAACCAGTCTTAAGGTAGAAAACGTGACAAACATTAAGACATGATCTATTGGAACCAGAAATATAAAACTACTTTTGAACATAGGTGCTGCTCTGCACAGGTTCTGGTGGGAGACTCGGACTCAGTGCTGCTTGTGTCCTCTGACATCATGCCTCAACTGGGGACTAGAACAAAGGTCTAAAAGCAAATGGAAAGTCATTCTGTCTATAACGCCAGACGGCAACTGGGGTCTCCTGACTGCCAGTTCCTCCACAGCACCCAAAACAGCAGTGCTGACCCTTCTCAGGGGAACCCCCAGCTCCAATAACTGGCACGTCATCTTAGAACCTGGCCACGAGGAACCGCAGGGAAAGCTCAGGTACAGAAACTGAGTGGGAAAGACACCACTTTCTAAAGAACTCTCGTGATTACACCTAAAGACATACATTCTCTTAAAAAGGTTAAAAAATATGGAAGTTTATTGTAGGACACTCAGACAGTATGAATAGGTGATAAATGGAATGGAAATGCCTACACATCATTGAGACTCAACCATGATTGGAGTTTAAAAACTGTCACAAGCAAGGAAATTTGATTTCATCATGATGCTTTCTTTTGTTTCTTCTTTTCGTTTTCTTCTTTTTCTTTTTCAATTTCAGCAACATATTTCTCAATTTCTTCAGGATTTAAAATCTACCAAAAAAAAAAGCGTTTACAGTTAACCAGCAAGCCACACAAGGTGCCGAGGCACTAGCACCTTCCTTGGAGAGCAGCTGGAGTGTGTGGCACAGCCACTTGTGCAGCCTCTGGAGACTCCAAGGAAGACCAGGTGATGTCAGCCCGCCCCAGGCGAGTATTTCGAGCAGCAGCAAACTTCAGGTTGGCAACTATTCAGTGTGCCAAGACAACACGCAAGTGCCATCTTTAACCAGACAGGAAAACAGAAATGATTCCTTTTAGACATCTGTGGGGAGCCTTGGAAAGACACTTTTCCTCACATTAAAACCACAGAATGGCCCCATGACATCCCCTTCCAAACAGGTACTACCTGGCCCCGAGCATGGAGGAACATTCTAGGTAAAGAGAGCAGACACACCGGGCGACTTGATTACCTTGAGAGGCTGATCTCTCCTCATGACGGCGAGTTCTATGTTTTTGCCACCTGACTGAACCACCTTGAAGGAGAAGAAAGAAGCATTAGCTACTTCTACCCACTCAAGACCAAAGCAGCTCTTTCGAGCACCTTAAATAAATAAGGCGTGTGCCCAAACCCAGCACGGCCATGAGGAGGGAGGGCCCAGCACCCGGAGCCTCTGCCCTAAATGCAGTTCCACTTGTGAAGCCCCGTCTGCTGCCCCCTTGGAGTCCTCTCTCTCACAGCGGCTGTGCTCGTGGCCTTCCCCTCCACACACGGCGGCTGCTTCCGTGACCTCATGCCTGCACGCCAGCTGGCCTTCTGGCTACCCCACCCCTGGCCTCTTTGGCTTCACTTGCCAGCACTTTCAAGGTCTTGACGAGGCCTGAGACTTCACAACCCCAACCATTATCCCCATTTTTTCTCTCCATTTCACGGCTCAACCCTGGCACGCAGCTGACTCCAGCATGAGGCGCTACGGTTGCACCCACCTTCCTTGTTGCCCAGCCATCAGTCGCCACCTGTGTGGTGCCTTTACCACCTTGTGAGTGTGAAAGTGCACTCACCTCCAGGAGCGCCTTGATCACCAGCTTGATGGTCAGGTCATCTGTTTCAATGGCTTCATCCGTATAGTTCTTCTCTAGGAATTCACGCACTGACTTGGCACCCCGGCCTATGGCATTCGCCTGAAACAGACACGTGTGTTCTCACATGGCACAGGGTGCAGCAACGCAGAGCCAGTCCAAGAACACAGCCTGCCCGTGGGCTGGCCAGCCTCTGCCTGCTCCGTTCCCCAGGCCCTGGCCCCCTCGGCTACCTTTGCAAAGAAGCACTTAAGAGTTGGTGCTGATTCTTACCAAGAATGAGATTATACTTTTTATTTCATTATCAAGACACACACAAGATTTTGGTTTGTATCTTTACACTTTGCTGCCCTTTGATTTTCTCTGAAATGGCAATGTTTAATGATTTTTTTGGCTCTACCCTCAGAAGTGTCATGGAACAAACGTGCACGTAGGACTAGGTTAATTTGACCTGTCACCTGTTTACTGATGTGGGCCCTACAGCAGGAGGCCTAGAACCTCTCAACAAGCCTCTAATGCCTCTCTTTCTGGTAATACTGCCCGACGTCCCTTTGTTTCCTCACGACTCACCTTCCAGGCGTGGTATGTGCCCGAGGGGTCAGTCTGATAGAGTCTGGGGGTGCCATCAAAGTCGAAACCCACAATGAGGGCTGAGATACCAAACGGCCTGCGCCCATTGCTCTGTGTGTAACGCTGGCAGGAAAAGAAACAGATCAGTGCTGTCAACCGTAAGAAAACACATGTGACGAAACTGCTTACTGAAGATCACTGAGCCCACTCTCAGGCTGTCAGCAATTCGAATGGTAAAATTAGGCAACGGCTTTCAATACCTTTTCCTTTCTGCATGTTCACTCCCACAAGACTTGCACCGTGAAGCACGCCTCAGGCCACTAGCAATTACTTTGACAGGCAGACATGCACTCTGGCTACACGCTGGTTTTAACGATTAATGGCATTTCACCACAGAGCGTGGGTGGCTATCAGCCCCCTCCAAACTGCTTGGTGGCTGACTAGACATTCAGAATGGCAAGACAGAAACTATCATTTCCCTCCCAACACATGAATTTACACTGGCCCACATCAGGCAATGAGAACAGAACAGTGTAGTGAAATTGATGAACTCGATTAAGTTACGTGTGTACAAGATTAGGACCATGCCATGGAATGAATGCAGTTTCCCGATTCTCCTAAGGTGACAGACGACGTGAACATTTATACAAAGTAATGTGGTAGGACACTTTTCGAGACAAAGCAGTGACTGCTCCACAGCCAGAGGTGAGTATGTGGCCGGGCAGGCACCCACCTGCTTCAGACTGGCAATGTAGCGGGTGATGTACTCCACGGTGACCGGGTCCTCCACCGTCAGGCGGTGGCTCTGGCACTCCACCCGGGCCCTGTTGATGACTATCCTTGCATCGGCGGTGAGGCCTGCAACACAAGCAGAGGCTTCTGCTGGAGCCACACCTCACAGCCCTGACCAGGGACAGCATTAACCTTTGGCAGATTACAAAACAGTCCTTTGGACCCTGGCACAGGTTATTCTGAGTGCCGACAGCGGAACCAGCCAGCCTCGGGAACTTCTCTGAGGAAACTGGGTACTGATGCTCCTTGACTTAACAATAGGGTCATGTCCCAATAAGCCCATTGTGAAGTTGAAAATACCGTCAGCTGAAAATGCACTGAATACCCGATAAACCAATATTTTTGACAGCATAAAGTAAAAATTGAAGGTCAGACCATCCTCAGGGACCATCTATATATGAAGAACTGTGCATCGGACCATGTTTAAACACAGAAGCCAAGTCTTCTTGGGAAGCTTAGGTGTTAAGTCAATCCCTAATTTTGCTTATGTGAATCGAGATCTTCCTAGGTTGGATTTGCTGAGGGAAGAAATGAGTGAGACCACAGGTGCTGAGGATGTTCAAGGCCTGGCCTGTGTTCCACGAAAGCCGCCCTGGCTGCTGCTGGGAGGGCAGGACACGTCACAGGCACCAAGTTAGCTCTAGAAAGCCTGACCTTTCTCTAGAACTTAACTGACAATACAGAAAAATAACGGTGGAGAGAAACGGCACACTGGCCAGGGAGTGTTTTCTTTCATTTAGCCATTTGTGTTTCAAGGAAACCGTGGCCAACCCTGTTCTTAAAGTCCAAATCCATTTCTTTTAAGTGATTTTTGTTTATCCAGTTTCCATGTCTGACAACAGCCCACCCACCCCAGGTCATCTCCAAGCGCTGTTCTTGGCGAGACTCCACAGAATAAGGTGCTGTCCTAACACATACCTGCGAAGGCCATGCAGACATTGTCATCCAAAGCACAGATCTTCCGCACTGTTCTTTCATCCTGCAGTTTGGCTACTGACTTCTTTTCCACACCAAGAACAACAATGTCTCTTCCTCGAACGCCAACCTTCAACAAAGATCCACAAACCACATGAGAAAGTGACGTGAGGGTCTGCGCGAGGCTCAGAGCACCAGGAGCAGGTGCGCACTTGGGTCCTGGGCATACACAGTGGGCAGCAGCCCCGAGGGGAGGTGTACTCTCCCACACCCTTCCTCCTCCACGTACCTGTCACTGGTTGGTGCCACACCGGCAAGCCACACCGGCAAGCCACTCCGGGTAGAGCCTAGACCTAGGTGCCCAATCCTGTGCCTTTAAAAGGCTGACACGTAGTCTTAGCTACGACACAGTAAGTAACCACCACGTAACCAGTGTGCGTTTCACTTCAGCCCAACTAATCACACAGTCCTATGCAAAGCCTTGAAGCCTGAGACTTCACAGTTAAGTCCAGTATGCTCAGGCCAGTGTTTCTCTGGCTTGAAGTTATACGATGGTCCACTCTGCTCTTTCTTGCACTGCGGCAAACTAAAGTGTGCCACTGTGAGGAAGGGCCTGACGTGCTCTCAGTGGACATCGGTATCAATTGTTACGGGGAGGGCAACGGCTCCATTTACAGCTGGCACCGGAGAGAGGGACGTAGCTGTTGTTAAAAACATGGACAGCCACTGACAGTTAACCTTCTCAAGCCAGAAGCAGAAACAAAAGTAACAGATCCTCCTGGTTTAGAGCCGTGGTCCCCAACCCCCAGGCGCGGGCCTGTGCCAGCAGAATTGGAAGGAGGTGAGCAGCAGGCCAGCAGGGAAGCTTCATCGGTATCCATGGCCGCTCCCCACCGCCCGCATCACCGCCTGAGCTCCGCCTCCCGCCTCAGACTCTCACAGGAGTGAACCCTGCTGTAAACTGCGCATGCGAGGGGTCTCGGTTGTGATTCCTTATGCCTGATCTGATGCCTGATGATCTGAGCTGGAGCTGAGGCAGTGATGCTAGTGCCGGGGAGCAGTTGCAAATACAGATTATCATTAGCAGACAGGTTTGAGTGCACGATAAATGTAATGCGCCTGAATCATCCCCAAACCACCCCCATCTATGGAAAAATTGTCTTCCACGAAACCGGTTCCTAACGAGGCTGGGGACCGCTGATTTAGAGCAGTGCTTCCCACCCTCAACACTATAAGCAGCTGGGCCAGCTCATTCTTTGATGTGGCTGCTGTCCTGAGCACGGTGGGCTGTTGGGCAGCACCCCCACCTCCACCCCTAGACACCAGGAGCACCTCTGCAAGGTCTCCACACATCGCCAGTGTCCCTGGGGAGGCAAAAGCACCCCTGGCTGAGAAGCACTGGTCTGGAGTATGCTTCCATTCTCAGGTAACTTCCTCATGCACTGACGCAGGTGATGTTCAGACTGACCCCAGGGGCCAGAAAAGCTAGATGGGTGGACCAAAGCCAGCTGTAGCTGGCTGGCCTGGGTGGTAGCATTGAGGGGGTGGGAGTGTCAGTGACTCCTCTTTCAGTGCTCTTTAAGCTTAGTTAGGTCACCACATAGATTTTGGGCCTTAATTTCAAAGCAAAGATTCAGGAAATAAAAACAGTTCAAGATTTACAGAACTGTGTGTGCTTTTTTCTCTTTGCCCACTCAAACCTCTGAACTACCAGGTGATAAAAACTGTTATTATACAGTTTGACCAGTAACGCGGGGAGATGTCTTTAAGTTATCATAAATTTAAATTTCAAACGGTATCGCGAAGGTCGCCCTAGTCAAAATGAGAGGTACAGGCTCAGACAAGGGCTGACCATGGGTAGCTCACATTCAGCTCATCAGGGGGAGGGTTCCTTCCAGCTGTGCAGTCAGACCAGGGGCAGCTTGTCATCAGCTCAAGGCCAACCCTTTGTTCTCAAAGGCCACCTGGGCTCAGCGGACAGCTGCTTTCCCTGGGGTGGGGGGGGAAGTCTCCCTAACTGGGCACTCTGGGTATCCCCCGACTCCGCTCCGGACGCGCACCGGCACAGCCCGCACCCGCACCCCGGTCTCCGCGCTGCGCTAAGGTGACCCGCCAAGATGGCCGTCACCACGGCCACCTGCTCGCTCTCCCGGGAGCACCTCGCTACGAGATGCTGAGGAAGAAGAGAAAACAGGGGCTTAGGGGCTCACGGCCCACACGCCAAATTCCGTTTTCCAAAGCACCTGTCAAAAATCACTGCCAAGTAGCTGCCAAAATCAAGGTAAAATCCACTGAGAGCAAGCTCCGACTGTGCTGTCCGGGCCTGCTCCTCCTTGAGCTCCCTGTCCTACCTCGCTAGCGACACCGACGTCGTTCCTCCCGTGTCCCCAGGGCCACCGCGCTAGATCCGAAGGCCCATCGCACAGCAAGCAGCGCCTCAGCGCAGCGGCAGCCGGAGCTCCCCGGCCCGGCCTCAGCCTCCCCGGCCCCGCGCCCTGCAGGGCCCCCGGCCCGGCCCCTCCCCGCAGCCCTCTCCTCCGAGAGCCCGCCCGCGCCCCCAGCGCTCGCCCCGGGCCCCCAGCGCTCGCCCCGGGCCCCCAGCGCTCGCCCCGCGCCCCCAGCGCTCTCCCCGGGCCCCCAGCGCTCGCCCCGCGCCCCCAGCGCTCGCCCCGGGCCCCCAGCGCTCGCCCCGCGCCCTCAGCGCTCTACCCGGGCCCCCAGCGCTCGCCCCGCGCGCCCCAGCGCTCTCCCCGGGCCCCCAGCGCTCTCCCCGGGCCCCCAGCGCTCTCCCCGGGCTCCCCGCGCCCCCCGGGCTGCCCCCGCAGCGTCCTCCCCGGGCCCCCGGCGCCCCGCGGCGCCCCCAGCCGCACTTCCGCCCGCAACCCCGGCCGCGCGCAGGCCCAGCCCGGCCCTGGCGCCTCACCGCGGTCGAGCCCTTCTTGACGGCTTCCTGCGCGTACTCCACCTGGAAGAGGTGGCCGTCGGGCGAGAAGACGGTGATGGCGCGGTCGTAGCTCATGCCGGCGGGCGGGGGCTGCGCGGCCGGGCAGGGACGCTGTCGCCGCCGCCGCCACCTCAAAAGCGCACACTCACGGCCGGCGCGCCGCGCTCCCGGCGCCCCCTGCGCGGCTGGCGTCAGCGGCGACGGCGGGCGGGCGGACGTGCGGGCGCGCGCGGGGCGGGGCCGGGCCGCACCATCGGCGGGCGGCGCGGGGGGCGGCGCGGCGGCGGGGGCCCGCGCTCGGGGCGCTGGGCGGTCGCCCCGGGGCGCGGCGCGGGGCCGGGCGGCGGGAGGCGGGCCGGAGCGGGCCGGCGGCTCGGCGGGCCGGGGAGCGCGGCGGCGACGGCGGGGCGGGCGAGCCCACGGCGCGGCGTCCCCCGCGCGCTCCGCCACCCCCCGCGACTGCGGAGAATGGGCCCCGCGGGCCGCCGAGCGCAGCCGGAGAGCGCACCCCGGTGACTCCGGGCTGGGCCCCGCGCCGCCAGCATGTCCGTGGCCTTCGCGACCGCCCGGCCGAGAGGCAAAGGGGAGGTCACGCAGCAAACCATCCAGAAGGTGGGTGGCGCCCGGGGCGGCCGGGCGGGGGCGCGCGGGGCCGGGGCGCGGGCGGCCGGCGGGAGCGGGGCGCGAACAAAGCCGGGTGCAGCCGGCCCCAGCGGCGGCCCCGCACCGGCCCCGCGCCCGCCCGCCCGCCCGCCCGGCCGTGCCCGGGCGCTGCCTGGAGAGCTGCGCCAGCCGCGGTGGGCGCGCGTGCCGGGCACGGCCGGGCGCACCGGGGACCCGCCGCCCCTCGGGGGCCGGGCGCGGGGCGAGGCGGGGCGCGCTCCGGTGCCGCCCTCGATGGCGAGGGGCGCGGGCCGGCCTCGGGCGCGGGGGCGGCGGGGACTGGGCCCGGGTCGCGCGGCGCCCGCCGCCCTAGTGACGGTCTCCGAGGCACAAAGGGGCCGCCCGGGCGCGCGAGTGCCAGCCCAGCCCCAGCCCGGCCGCCGACGGGGCGCGGAACGCGGGCGACCTGCTGGTCAGCGCGCGGTGCCATGCGGTGCCCGGCTGTCGCCTGCCCGGGGCCGCACACTCGCGCGGCCTTGCGGCCCTCTGCAGGCGTCGGTACCTTAACCAGAGACTTAAGTTCTGAAATGGAGACTTTTCGTTTTGTGCAGTTTTTCTTTAGAAAGCAAATCCAGGAGAAAATCGGTGTAGCCATTCCCGCGTGAGTTTTCTCGACGTCTTTGCTGGCTACGTGGATTCTTCTCGAAACCGACCCTGTCTTCACTCTGGCGGGATCCCGGGATCGAGCGCAGTATTCTCGGTTCCCCGGAGCCTCTTATGTCCCTGAAGGGATTCGCCTCGGTGACCCAGGCCCTTAACGATAGTGCGCCCGTCTCTGTGGCGGTCCCCTGTTTTGAGACTGCTCTTGCTGTCACCAGCTTTAGACATTTAATGGTTTTAACAAATGAGCCCCGCTAACCCCGTACAGGAAAGAGATTGAGAAACAACAGAAACACAGATTTAAAAGTGTGGCATTTTTATTTACTTAGTAAACACTTATGTTGTGCTTACTGTATTCCAGGCACTGTTCTAAGGGGTTTACAAATCATAACTCATTTAATTCTTCATGGACCTTACTGTCATCCCATTTTATAGCTAAGGAAACTGAGGCACAGGGAGGCTACATGCCCTGCTGGCAAGCGCTGGAGCCCGGAGTGGAACCCGGACAGTCAGATCAGGCCTTGCGCCATCCCTGCCCTGGATCTGGGAAAGTTGGCTAGGCGGGAGGTCGTAGGCTAGGCTCAGCGGCACACCGTGGCGCTCCAGAGTGTCTCCTGGCACCCTAGTTTTTGGAGCTTAACAGTCACGATTCCCGAGGCCACCTCTGGCTTCCACCTTCATCCAGTCATTCGCACTTGGCACCCCCTCCCCATTAATGCTCCCCAAATTCTCCAGGCAAAAATGCGTGTTGGAGTGCTGCCCCAAATGTCAGATCAGAAAGGAGACCCACCTGTGGACTAGGCCTCCCGGAGCAGGAAGTCAGCCCCCAGCGTTGAGGATGGGTCTTCAGTTTGGGCTGCCAGCTGACTTGACCTGGTAGGGCAGGCAGTTCATATACCGGCCATGGCGTTTTGGCAGTGAATCTGTGCACCCAGGCATCTGTTACTGGGGGTCTGAGAAGGGTGTGAAAGGTGTGTGTTCTATGCTTAAAACAGCGTGTGCTAACAGGCTCGAGCCGAGCATTAAGCAAAGCCAGGGGCTCCTCAGATTCTTGCTTGATAATGGAAGACGGAGGAAGTATACAGCTTGTCCTTAGAGGGTATCTGTGGAGAGGCTTCTGCAGGTCAACTCCTACTCAACCTTCAAAGCCCCACTCAGATGTCCCCTCCCTCATGTTTCCATCACAGTCATGTGGCCAACGTAGCACTTTGACGCATTGCTTGGGCCCCCGGAGTTAGCAGGTGGCCGACTTATTCTTTGCTGATTCCCAGCCTGGCACGATGCCCAGGCACAATGCGTGCTGTGCTCAGTAGGTACTGGAACATCTGTGACACTGGTCCTGTCAGGAGAAGTGTTTGGGACAAGCAGATGTATTAGTGTCCTGTGACTGTACTAACAAGTGACCACAACCCGGTGGGTTAAAACAACAGACATTTATTCTCCCAGTTCTGAAGGCCAGGAGTCCAAAATCAAGGTGTCAGTAGGTTGGTTCTTTCTTGAGGCTCTAAGGGGGAAGGTCTGTCCCAGCATCTCCTCTTAGCTTCTGGTGGCTGCCAGCAGCCCTCGGTGTCCCTTGGCCTGTGGGCGCGTCGCTCCAGTGTCTGCTTTCTCTGTCCAGTGGGACCTCGTCTTCACTTGATTACGTTTGCAAATAGCCTGTTTCCAAATAAGGTCACCTTCAGGGAGGGGGAATTAGGATACAACAGTGGGTGTGTGGCGGAGGGTAGCCCAGAGGGACAACTATGAACCAGAGGTAAGGGGGCGTCAGGACGCTTGGAGGGTCATGGGTGGTCCCGAGCATGGCCTGCAGGGGCGGGGGCACCCAAAGAGGAAGGGCAAGTAGGGTGTGCTCTGGGGAGGCCTAGCTGTGGTGACCAGGCAGTGGTGCGTGGGTGAGACACAGCCACGCTGCGGTGACAACCACAGGGGACGAGACCATGCCAGGGACCCTGGGGCAGGGCCGGGCTGTGTCCCGCAGGCTCCGGTTGCTCCTGGCCTGGGTGGCCAGAGGACCAAGCCGGCACTGCTCTGCACTGGCCTCGGCCGTGGCGGTCCCACTGTCTGGTGCTGTACACCAGATACCACTGGTGGGGGAGTTGTGGTGGTCGCTGTGGGCTGTGTGGCCCACCTTGTGTACGTTGGAGGTGAACCCCGGGTGCTGGGTCTCAGCTGGTGTCTAGCTGCCACCTTGCTGCCTGGCACATAGTAATTGCTCAATAAATGTGTTCTCGTTACTGTTGGTATTGGCTTCTCACTAGTTTCCTTAACTGGAAGACAGGAGTGGTGTCTGTCCATCTGCTGGGCGTCTGTATCCCTGGCACCCGTAGTGGGGAGAGTTGGGAGGCGATGAGGGAAACGGGGCCGAGCTGACAGAGGAGGCAGGCCCCGGACTGGCAAGGGTGGCTGCCGTGCCCGGGGTTCGAGAACCAGGAAGTGGTCAAAAGTAGACCAGCCCTGCCCCCATGTCCTCCGTGCCCAGGTGCAGGGGTAGGGAGCACGGGTAAGGGGTGGCCTTGGGTAAAGGGAGTGCTTCCGGGCAGGGGGTGGGCTGCAGAGGAGAGGCTGTGGGCCTGAGCAGGCAGTGGGTGCCCTGTGCACCCTCAGACCTGGAACTTGCTGTCTTAGAGATCACGGGCTAATTCGGTTAAGAAGGTAACTCGGCCAGTTATAAAATTAGAGCTGTCCCCACAACCGTAAATGGCTTGGGGACTCTGAGCCTCCCATAACGTGGCTGATTGACAGCTTTCAGGCAGTCGTACTGAAAGTGCCTCCTTCCCGTGAGCAGACCCCTCCTTCCCCCGGCCCCAGGGAAGCAGAGAGGCTTGTCTTTTTATCCCCTCACTCTGGTCCCTGGGTTTAGCCAGTGGGAAGGGACCCCACGGAGCCGCAGGGGGATCCATCGTCGCTGTCTTCTGTGGGATAGGGGAGCCTGTCCACCAGGCGCTGGCACCTGAACACTGCAGGGTGTGGTGGGGGAAAGGAGTCATCTGGGACGGAACAGCCACAGCCAGGCCTCTGTCCCCTCTGCCTAGTGAAGCCTGGCAGGGAGCCCTCCTGCTGGGAGTGCCCAGAGAAGGGGTTCTCCCAGCCTGCTGTCCAGGCCCTGGAAGCCCCTCAGGCTGGAGGGCGAGGATGTGTTTGCATCGCGATGCAGTGCGCCCCGCCCATTCCCTTCACCCCTCTCCCCACGAGGCTGGTGGCCTCCAGTAGTCGCTGTCTCCTATCCAGAAGCTGCGTGTGGAGTCTGGCAAAGGTGGTGCTTACCTGGCGGTCCCCTTTGTGGTCTCCTCGTGGCTCCGGCCCTCTGTCCCCTAGGCTATTGGCTGGGCCATTGGGTCAGGGCCTGGGCACCTGCCCGTGTGCTTGGAGTCAGAGGGCAGGTTCCCTGGATTCCTTGGGCTGCAGGTGATGGAGATGCGACGCCCACCCCCAGCAGATGCAGGAATACAGGACAGATACAGCCACCACGGGCCCTGGGCGCCTCGCAGTTAGTGGGCAGGTGCTGGAGTCCTGTGAGTCCTGGGGGGCCTGGGAGCAGGTGGCGCAGGTCCGCTCTGCCCGGGCCGTGGCGTGCACCTCCGCCGTGTGCCCTGCCATGTGAGCGCAGGAGGGGTCGGAGCAGGTGCCGTCCAGGTGGTGGAAAGGGCGCTTCTGTGATGCTGGTCTGGTTCTCTTCGGCCACCATGCAGGCCCTGTGCAGCGTGGGGAGTGGAGGTGGCCCGTTCATGTGTCTTTCCAAGTTGGAAATCGGTGTGGGCGGCAGGATGGGGTGGGGCAGGCTTCCTGGGCTGTTCCATGGGTGTAATTCACGCTTAGTTTTCCTGTGCCTCGGTTTCCTTGCTTATGCATGAAGACAGTGGCGTGGCCTCCCCATAGGCTGTATTTGTGGCTAAGATGACAACCTGGCACGATGTTGTAATCGACTGTCTTCAGCCTTTGATCGGGCACTTGACCAGTAGGGGACAGGCAGGGAGGTGAGGGCTCCTTTCCACACTGTGGGGAACTGTGGCAAGGCCAGGGGCAGAAAGACAAGGACAGGGAGCTTCTGTCCGTGGGTGAGATGTGTCCAGACAGCGTGTATTTTTCATACAGCGAGTGCGTCCGTCTCCAGTGTGGACGTTCCTGCAGAAGCAAATGATTCTGTTGTGCTGTGCGGTGTGACTGGCATTTCCGAGCACCCAGAGCACCGTAAGACAGAAGGCGACTTCTGTGTTGTCTAAGGAAGGTGGAGATACATTTGCCGTTGCTCTTAGAGTCACTGAGAATTGGACACGTGTGTCAAACACACAGTGGTGGGGCCATGGGGCAGGAGCCGGCTCCTCCCAAGGATCCTGGGCACGTGCAGGTTTGGGGCTGTTTTGAAGCCCACACAGCTGATTTGTGTATTCTGCAAGTGGGTGGGTGTCCAGAGGGGTCCTGTGGACGGCCCCCAGTGGAGGGGAGGGCCGGCTTGCCCACCTCGTGTGCGTTCTCCACCAGGGGCGGCTGCCCGTGGGCGGGGGAGAAGCTTGGCCGGGCTCGGTGGGGAGTGCTGACCGGCCGGCGCCGTCTGCAAGAGAGCAGGAGTGGCAGGAGCCACCTGGTGACACTTACCCAGCTGCTCAGCCCGTCCGTGGAACTCTTTCTCCATTTAAACAAAAAGCAGCTGATCTTTGTTCGTTAGAAAGAACAACCACTCTCTGGGAGGCCGAGGTGGGCAGATCGTTTAAGCTCAGGAGTTCGAAACCAGCCTGAGCAAGAGCGAGACCCCATCTCCACTAAAAAAAAAAAAAAAAAAAAAAAAGAAAGAAATTAATTGGCCAACTAAAATATAGAAAAAATTAACCGGGCACGGTGGCGCATGCCTGTAGTCTCAGCTACTCGGGAGGCTGAGGCAGAAGGATCTCCTGAGCCCAGGAGTTTGAGGTTGCTGTGAGCAAGGCTGATGCCACGGCACTCTAGCCGGGGCAACAGAGTGAGAGTCTGTCTCAAAAAAAAAAAAGAAAGAAAGAACTACCACAAGGACGTTGTGGAGGGTCTTTCTGCCCAGTGTGGGGTGGCCTGAGCCCCCCTCGGCAGTGGCCTCCCCTGTGCCCCATGTCCAGGGCCCCAGGCGCCCCTTTCAGCGACCTGCACCTAAGTGTCCGCCCGGCAGCCCAGCCCTCCTGCGCCGACTTCGCAGCCTCGCAGCCTCTCGGCCCCCTCGTCGGGCCCCCCCCGTGCCCGTTCTGCCCTCACTGCCAGGTGGCACCCTTGCCCTCCATCCGAGCCTCTGCATCCCTCGCCAGTGCCCTGAGTGCCTGCAGGGTGGATTCCCACTGAGTGGTGTCAGGAATGACCCTCCCGGCTCCCGTGGCCCCTGGCTCCACCACTCCCTGGGGAGGGATGCAGGGCTCAGCCTGGTGACCTGCTTTGGCCAGGAGGACGTCGGCAGCACCTGCACGTTGGGGCTGCCCCCATGAGACCCAAGACTGCTGGGACCATCGCGTGGAAGGGACGTCCAGGCGGCCAGCTGAGCCCCTGCCAGCCAGCCCGGAATGATAAGAACTAAGAAATCGTGTCTCCACCGTGGCACCTGGGGGTGTTTGTGGTGGGGCAGTGAGTGATGGGTGCACCCCACAGCCTTGGGATCTTGGTCAGATCCACCTCTGCAGTCAGCTCGGGCTGCAGTTGAGAAAGCCACCCTTGCTGTGCTGGGCACAGGACTCCTGTCCCCCAGCCACCCTGGCTGCCCCTCGCCAACATCCCACCCTCTCGCCCAGCGCCCTGGAGCTCGTCTCCTTCCGGGACGTCTGCCCTGCGGGGCCTTTGCGCGTGCCGTGCCTGCTGTCCGGCCGTCCTTCCCCTCACCTTCCTCTGCGTGCTCCGGGTCACTTCACAGCCCCAGCTCAGTGTCATCCCCGGGACCCCCTGGGGCCCCTGCAGCCAAGGTCACGGTCCACCTGCTGCTGCTGCGGGGCACTGGTGGAGGTGTGCCCGCCTCGCCCTCCGCCCGACGCTGGCTGCCCACTGCGCGCCCCGTGAGCAGAGCGGGTCTCCCCTCCTGCTGTCACCTGCACTCACCCAGGCCTAGAGTGGGGGTGAGTGAGGGGAGCACGCTTCAGAGACGCAGATCTCACTACCACTCGCCGGCAGTGTCCCCGGATGCCAGCCCTTGGCTCCTCCAGATGGTGTCGCCGCCTTCCCATCCCGGTCCCCAGCATCCTCTCCTCGGGAGGCCTCAGCCCCCACTTCGTGGCCTTGTTGGTGACATCAGCACAGGCTCACCTGAGCCTCCCAGGGTGTGGGGGGAGGGGTGGGTCTTCTCATGCGGAAAGCACAGACCTGCCTGCTGGGAACTTGGGGACGCTGTGTCCCGGAGGACGGCAGCAGGTACCTGCAGGAGCAGATCTCTAACCCTCCAGGCAGCACGGATGGTTTCTCCATCCCTTTGCCTTTGCGTCACAGTCACACCAGGGACAAAAGTGAGACGGGGCGGGTGCGGCGGCTCACGCCTGTCATCCCAGCACTTGGGAGGCTGGGGTGGGAGGATCGCTTGAGGCCTGGAGTTCGAGACCAGCCTGAGAAACATAGGGAGACGCCCTCTCTACAAGCTTTTTTTTAAAAAGTCAGATGGGCCCCCGGACCGTCACCAGCTCGGGCAGTCCCAGACTCTCTTCAGGCCGCTTTAAAATCCCTTTTTAAGTGATAACACGCGCACATGCTTGTCTCAGAAGTTTGCATAAGCACAGGAACATAGCAATCCACTTCCATGGCTTACGCCCTGGAGAGCACCGTGGCCGCCTTTCGGTGCATTTCCCACCTGTCTCGGGTCCTACGTTGTAGATTTTCTGCTTACAGGGTTGGACAGCAACGAGGTCTCCTGTCAGACGGCCGCGTGGGGCTTTCGCTCCTCGCCCGCTCCTCGGGAGCGCCCTGTCGCGCTCAGCACGAGCGGCTCCCGGACCGGGTTCGGGCTGCTGGCTCTCGCGCTGATGGTGGAGCCTCCCCCGTGGCGCTTGGCACCTTCCAGAGCTTTCTCAAGGCTGGGCTGGGTCCGCCGCTGGTGTGGGCATTGTTGGGATGGTTTGAACTGTGTTCGTGGCTGAGCCACGCTGGATCAAATGGCCACTTTTCCTGCTCTGCCTTTTTGTTTTCTCTGGAGTTGGTTGTTTTTTTTTTCTCTCTCTTTTTAATCACTTGTCACTGGTTTATCTCCTCCCAGCTTGGGCATTCTCGAAGGTTCATTGTCCTGGGCCACTGTCCTCGGGCTCCCCTGGGTCTCCTGCCACCACTGGCCTGGGTTCCCTGGGTCTCAGGGCTTCCCCTGTGGGGGGTTGTGCCCTTGTTTTGGTGGAGCGTGTCCTTTCGTGGCTTCCCGGGAGCAGGTGTATGGGACGTGCACCTTTGAAGAGAATTCTCATACTCCCTTCCCCCAGCTCCCCAAGTGTTAAGTGCTACCCCATCTGCTCGTTCCTCCCCGCCCTCCTGCCCTGCCCTGCCCTGCGTCTGTGTGCTACAGTATTTTCACCCGAACCGTTTGAGAACACGTCGTAGACGGGTGCCCCTTTACTCCGAATGCTCAGACACAGCTTTCCTGTAACAAGGACCTTACAGCCACAGCACAGCGCTGAGCAGACCTGCCGTGTGGTCCGTGGGCCTCGTTCCTACCTCCCCAGTCGCCCCAGGATTGTCCTTTACCAGACATCGCTAAGGACGTTGTTAAAATCCTGCGTCACGTCGGTTTCATCTCCCTTAGCCGGGAACTGTTCTTCCTTGTCTTTCACGACGTTGACGTCTTGACGGAGCCAGTCACCGAGCACCCCTCGATCTGGGTCCAGGCAGGGTTTCCCGAGCGGAGGGTGAGAGCGTGCACCCGTGCTGCCGGCACACCTGGCTGAACGTCTGCCGACCGGAATCTTGGCGCAGAAGTCTCCGTGGGGGTCAGGTCTTCTCTCCTCTCCGCAGCCTCCGGTCCCCCGTGGAGACGCTCCGGGCCTTTGGGACTCACCACCTTTCAGGTGGAACCTGGCTCTTCTCTCCTGCCATTTTTAGGATCTTGCTTTGTCCACCGTGTTTCTGGGCAAGCTGGTCCCCTGGGGGCCTCCGAACTTGGAGCCTCCAGCTCCTTCGGACCGGTTCCTCCCTGTGCGCTCCCTGGAAGTCCGCAGGAGCTGGTCGCCAGCCCACTTGGACCGAGCTTCCCATTTCATCATCTTTTCTATTTTCTGTCTCCGGTCTTTTTGTTCTGCTCTCTAGGAATTTTCCTCAACTTTATATTCCAATCCTTCTGTTGAGCTTTTCGTTTTGGCCAATGTTTTTTTAATTTCTAAAGCTTTTTTTTTTTTTTTTTTTTTTTGCTCCCTCTGTTGTTTTTAAATAGCACCCTCTTAATTTTCAGGGATACAATAACTTCTTTTTATTTTTCTGAAGATACTAATAGTAGTTTTTTTTTTATTTTTAAGAAACTTTTCTTCTTGCACCATCTTTGTTTTGGCCTCTGTGCAGGTTTTGGCCCAGGGCTGGGGGTCAGAGGTCATGAGTGCCGCGCTCCGGCCGGGCCTGTCCACCGGCAGCGCCTGAGCATCTTTTCCTCCCAGGCTGGTCACGCTCCCTGGAGACCCCGCATCACCTGGCCTGGCAGGGCCCAGGTGACCCAGGAAAGTCCCCGAATCACAACAGAATCACAGAGCCCCATGGGGCTTTGTGGTGTGGCTCAGGTCTGGCACGCTGGGATCGGCTGATCCTGTCACCATGGGTCCCTTTGCTGCCAGCTCTTGCCCCGTCCTTGTCCTTAGGACCTTGGACCGTTTTCATCCCCTGCTGCAGGGTTGGGGCGCCGGGCACGTGTCCACTGGCCAGCTTTCTCGTGCCCTGTCCTCCTTTCCGTGAACGTTCGTAACTTAAGAAAGGACACTCTGTACCCTTCTTCTGTGAGAAGCGTGGTGACAGTGCAGCATTTTCTCGAGCTTCTAAAAACTGCGAAACATTGTAACGGCCTGGTAACATCCTGCTGCACTTTCTTAATCTTCCCGGGACCCTCAGAGCTGGTTGGGAGGGGAAGCAAGGAGGCCTCACGGGAAAGGAAGAAGCCTCGTCATGCCCTTTCCTACCTGCCACAGGTGAGCTCTGCTGGCGACTCTTGGCCAGCAGCGCCCCCTGGTGGCTCCCCGTCTTAGGACGTGGCTGAGCTAGGGCAATTTTTCCCCAGTGGGGAGGAAGCCTGTAGAGAGGAGGAGGTTGTGATTTTTAAAAAGTAGAGCAAAAGAAGCCAACTCCAACTTCGTGGAGATGGGTGGAGGAGGAAGCTGAGTTGAGGGCCTCCCTCGCCGGGGGCCTGGCTGGGCTCTCTGGGGCCTTGGACGCCCCACCTGTGGTTGGGTTTGTGCTCCAAGGTCAGACAGCAGTTTAAGGGGCCTGCGTGCAGGGTGGAGGCAAGGGTGGGCGCGGTGGCCTGGCTGTCAAGGCTCCACCTGCTTGGGGGCCTGCAGAGCTCCCACCTGCCAGAAACCTCCTGGGGCTGAGATAGAAGACACCGCTTCTTCCCTGGAAGGCAGCAGGTGTGGGGGGCTCGGTCCTGCCCCTCCCTCCAGGCGGGGGCTGGTTGCAGGGCTGGGTGGAGAACGGCCACCATGCCCGCCTGGCCATCCCAAGGGCCAGCTGAAGCCCCAGGCCCACTGGGCTCCTCATGGCCATCTGCTCTTGGTCCCCTCCCGCTGGTCTCCCGGGACCACGCCGGCCCCCGGGGTCCCCTTGAAAAGAGGCGGCTCCTCTGGGCCCTGTGTTCACACAGCTCTCCGTGGCTCCCCACCACCCCGGGCGTCCCGTGCGTCCTCCAGGGGCTGCCATCTGCCCCACCCACTTGGCACCAGCTTCGGGGCCCAGCCCATCCCAGCTTCGGCCCGCGGACATGCAGAGCGTGCAGGAAAGAGACCTGCCTGGCTGAGCCCAGACTGGTGCCGTGCAGATGCCCAGGCTCACACGTCCCCCGCTCAGAGACGGGCCTGAGCTCTTTGCTTCCGACAGTTCCTGGGGCGCTAATGCTGCCGTGCAAGGGCCACGGCCGGAGGAGGGCGCGCGCGGCAGTCCCAGCACCTGGCACCAGGAGCCCCTGTGTTTCGCAAGTTCTGGGAGCACTTGGTGCCCGCATGGAGAACCCCGGTCCCAGCTCTGGGACTGCCGGGCACTCGGGCCATTCACCTGTGTTGCCCGAGGAGATGGTCCCACATCTGGGCTTTAGATCGTGACCTTGCAGGTGGGCACGTCCGTGTGTCGTGTGTAAAACAGACCAAAGGTTCCAACGGCCTTGCTGGCCGTCTCCACGTTGTTGCGTGCAGGGTGGTCTGAGTTCTGCCTGGTTTCGTTTTAGGATGTGGCTGGTGGGGGCCCACTGCAGGGGAGGGCTGCGATCGCTGGCCCCAGGTCTGGGTCACGCTCAGTCCCCTCCACCCCTGTGAGTGCAGCGCCTCCTGCTCGTGATGCCGTCCCGGCCCTCGAAGGCCTGTCCCTCCCTCACCTGAGCCAGGTTGGCTGTGCCCCCCTCGCCCCCGCCGTGGGAGTCTTCACCATGTTCTGCGGGGGTGAGAGCTGCCCCCGGGGAAGGCCCTGCCATCCCTGCCTGACCCTGTGGGGCCTGCTGCCTGTGCCCACCCTGTGTGGTTGTGATTTGAGGGTTTGTCGTTCCCTCCGGGTGGGGGACCTGGGACCTTCTTTGGATGCCCCCAGGGTCCTGCCATCCTTGCGGTAGACCCTGGGCCGGCTCTTGCAAGGCCATGGCTAAGGGTGCTAGAGGCTGGAGGGTCCTGGGGGCTGTGGGGCCAGGCGAGGGTGGGGGGCTGAACCTCCATGTTTTCATCGGGTGTCCGGGGGAGGACGAGATGACTTGGGAACCTGCCCTAGGGTTCTGGGAGAGAGACTGTGGCTCGCGGACGAGGTACTTAGCACAGGGCTGTGTGAAGGCTCAGTCCTCGGTGGCTGAGGTTCTCTGTGATGGTGACAATTTTATATACCGGTTGGGCTCCCGAATCCAGAAACCCAAAATACTCCAAAACCCAAAACTTTCTGAGTGCAACGTGACGCTCAAAGGAAATGCTTGTTAGAGGATTTTGGATTTTTGGATCAGGTAAATATAATGCACGTATTCCAAAATCCAAAAAAACGCGAAATAGGACACATTTCTGGTCCCAAGCATTTCGGGTAAGCGTTCCTCAGCTGGTATAAAAGTTGCTGTGCAATGTCCTGCCTGTGACCGTGTGGCGCGGGGTCCTGCTCACGTCTCTGCCCGCAGATGCTGGACGAGAACCACCACCTGATCCAGTGCATCTTGGAGTACCAGAGCAAGGGCAAGACGGCCGAGTGCACCCAGTGAGTCCCGGGCCAGCGCTTGCTGGGCTCGGAGCCGGGTGTCCGTGTTGGAGCACTAGGGCCGGGCACCCCTGAGAGGGAAGGCCCCCTTCCTCCTCGGCCCTCCCCCAGAGAGGCTGGAAAGTGGCCACCGGGACTGGGGGCGGGTTGGGGGGAGCGTCGGGAGGCTCAGGCTGTCGCTGCAGGCAGCTCCGTGGCCTATAGCGGACTCACCGGGGACAGCAAGCTCCTCCAGCTGGGACCTCCTGTTGAGAGGGCCGGCCGTAGGGCTTTCTCCAGGTCGCTGGTGCCGTGGAGTTAGCCCGCTGCCCAGCTCCGCGAGTGGAGGGCTGCGTTCCCTGGCCTTCCCCTCGTGGCCTCTCCGCATGCTTGGCCACCACCGCAGGGCTTCCCGGGGCTTTTGTCCAAGGACGGGGCTCATCAGGACTCGGGCTGGGTCTGCCCGCCTGGACCCAGCGCCCTGCCACCTGGCTCTATTTCCAGCCAGGCCTGTCCCTGGGTATCATCTGGGGCCAGTGTCCTCGTAGGTGTGGCTGGACACCTAGGCGGTCTTGGTCACACAGTACCGCAGGCGCAGCAGCCCTGTGTTCCTGCCTCACGCGTGCCCCTCCCCCGCAGGTACCAGCAGATCCTGCACCGGAACCTGGTGTACCTGGCCACGATCGCGGACTCTAACCAGAACATGCAGTCCCTGCTCCCCGCCGTGAGTACCGGGCTGGCCGGGGCGGGGCGGGGTCCTGCACGTCCCCAACGAGGGGTCAGACACGGCCAGAAATCAGGGTTCCGAGTGTGTCCCCTCAAGTAGCATAGGTGACCAACAGAGGAACCAGAAAGGCCACCAGAGCCACCAGACACAGGGGCTGGGAGACAGCGTCGTGGTCCCCGGCCACGCAGGGCACAGGGCAGAACTGTGGCTTGGGCTTCTTTAGCCCGGAAGAGCCCCACACCTGGACGGTGGACAAGCTGTCTGGGCAGGGCTGGGGTGGGGCAGTTTGAGCAGTCACAGACCACACGGAGACACGGCTGTGATGGACAATGAAACTTAAAAGAAAAAAAGCCTACCCCGCACAGCAAATACTTCAAATGTTAGTTTAAATATTTTGATTTTTAAAAAATGCATTTTTCCCAAATTCAATGATCACCGTGAGGGCTGTGTCCTTCTTGCTGCACGGGAGAGCCCGGCCCTGCCGAGGACCCGATGTGGCGGCGGTGAGGTTCCAGGCCCGTCACTGGGGCCGGCAGCTCTCCTGATGCCCCCCGGCTCCCTGGAGAGCGTTGACGCCGTAAATGGCAGGGTGTATTTTGCAAGTGAAAGTGTTAAACCAGCCTCAGTTGGGCTTTCAAATCAGGGTCCTTCTCCCGGTAGCTATCCACAGATCCTGCTGGAAGCCTCAGCTTCTCGTTCAGTGTAGACGGCATCTGTGTGGAGCCGCGGGAGGGCTGAGGGGTTGCCGTGCACTCTCTCCTTTCCGTGTCCTGTCATCCAGGGTGCGCCGGAGGTGGGTGGAGGGTGGGCGGGGCGGGGCACACAGTAGGATCCCAGGAAACAGAAACAGCCGTGTGTGCAAAGGCCCCGGGGCATGATGGGAGTGCGGACATGGTACTCAGAGCCACATGAGAGAGACGGGCAGGTGCAACCTGGGGAGCGTGCTGTTGTCCCTGAAGGGGGGACTCGGCATGTAACATCCACACGCGTGTTGATGAACTTGGTTTGCACAGACTACTCTTGTCACCTCCATCTGGGCCTGAGCGTTGGGCCAGGCAGTTGAGATCACCTCCTGACGGTGACGTAGCCGTCGATCATAGACGTGCCCCGGAGTGGCGCGTGGTGGCTCTCTGTGTGGTGGCCGTCCTCCCTGAAACCGTCTTGTTGCCCACAGCCGCCCACCCAGAATATGTCGCTGGGCCCCGGAGCGCTGACGCAGGGCGGCTCCAGCCAGGGCCTGCACTCGCAGGGCAGCCTGAGCGACGCCATCGGCACCGGCCTGCCCCCGTCCTCCCTCATGCAGGGCCAGATCGGCAACGGTGAGCCGGTGGGGGAGGGGAGCTCAGGGACGCAGGGCCACCAGGGCTGCCGTGGGTGGCAGCTGCCACAGCGGGCCACCCGCACTCCTCAGGACTGGGTGGGGGCCCTTCCCCTGGTCCTGGCCACGCGTCACCCAGACGCACGGTGTAGTGGCTTGACGAGCAGAGGGGACAGAGCCCTTCGACCCTTCTTCTTTTTGACACTCGAATCCCATCCTCTGCACGTGCAAGATGTGGGGTTCCACCGGGATTTTCTAATCAGCATGAAACACTGCAGGTTTCGGGCGAGAGCTGTGCAGAGCAGTTAGAAAACGTTAGCAACAATGTAGCCATAAGTGTACAGTTCGCCGCCTGCTCTGTTGCGCACTTGGTTCCTCGTGAATCGCTTATTCATTCATGGTGTCATTGACCCTGGGTTAACCTCCCTCCCCAAAATCACTGGGAGGAAACTTGGGGCGCCTTTGCCATCAGAGGCGGTGACCGGCCCTCCCTCTCCCGTCCCTCCCGGCAGGTCCGAACCACGTGTCCATGCAGCAGACGGCACAGAGCACGCTGCCCACGACCTCCATGAGCATGTCGGGCAGCGGGCACGGCTCCGGGCCCGGCTACAGCCACTCGGGACCTGCCTCACAGAGTGTCCCCATGCAGGGCCAAGGCGCCCTCGGCAGCTACGTGTCCCGGACCAACATCAACATGCCGTCCAACCCAGGTACCTGCTGTGCCGCCGCCCGGCCCCGGGGAGCGCGGGCCTGTCTCCGAGACCCCCCGAGACACCGCAGGCCGTGCTCGTGCTCCCTGGGCGCTGCCCTCCCGTCGGGCCCTGGCGGGGAGCAGAGGGTGCATCGGTGCTGGCGGCCCTCCCCTGAGAGCTGGGGGTGCAGGGCGGGGGTACACAGCAGCTCCAACCCTGGCTTTGAGGGGGCTGCTCCTCCCAGGGGCCTCAGGGAGGGCTCTGACGAGGGGGTGGCTTGGGCCGGGGTCTGGGGCAAGCCCTGGTGCAGCGAGGGGCGGAGTTGTTCCCGGGTAGGAGGCAGCCCGGCCAGAGGCACAGCAGGGAGAGGATGAAAGGCCACACGCCAGGCCAGAGGCCCCGGACCGTCTCCAGGGTGGGGAGGGGCCCCTTTGAGCTGGGCCGTCCACCGCGGCGGCCACGGCGTGGGGGTGTCGGGTGCTTGGGAAGCAACAGGCCCCAACCGCGATGAGTGTCAAAGACACAGATTTCAGAGGCTTAGGACAAAAGGATGTGACTGACGTATCTCGTTCCTATTTCTTTATAACAATTGCATGTTGAAAATTTATTTTGGATTTGATGACTCAAATAAAATGTATGATTAAAATTGATTTCACCTGTTTCTTTTTACTTTTCCAATGTGGCCACTAGAAGCTCTAAACTGTAGGCTGGTGTGGTGCCTCTGCTGGGCGGGGGGCCTGGGGACTCTGAGGTCGTGACGTGCTGGGACAGGCCCGGAGGCGGCAGCAGGGCCACAGAGTCTGGGAGATGGTCACAGGCCGCCTCCAGGGCAGGGAGACAGGACCGGAGTCGCGGTGGAGCTGGGGGTGCTGTGGGGGTCGTGTGTCTGAGCTGGGCAGGGCCCAGAGAGGCGCCCCTCTTTGCCATGGGAGGCCCCGGGTCTTCCTGCCCAGCGGTTCTTTCTGTTGTTTCTGAGTGTCGGTGCGCTTGACAACAGTTGGTGCAGGCGGCTGGAGTCCGACCGTGCGCTAGGGTATCAGGGCAGGTCACTTTGCAGGAAGTGAGGCTTGGCATTGAGGGAGACATTCTTGGGGGGAACCACAGGAAAATAACAAAAGCACCGCCCAAGAGAAGGCAGTATTCGGAGTTCAGAGGGGAGCAAGGACCTGTGCCCAGAGCGTCCCCGGGTGACGGGGGCCTGTCCTGTCGCGCAGTGTCCATGATGCATCAGCAGGCCGCCACGCCGCACTACAGCTCGGCGCAGGGCGGGAGCCAGCACTACCCGGGCCAGACGTCCATCGCCATGATGGGCCAGGGCGGCCAGGGGAGCAGCATGATGGGGCAGCGGCCCATGGCGCCCTACCGGCCCTCGCAGCAAGGTAACGCCCGCGGGCACCCGGCCAGGGCTCGGCCGCGTGAGGCCCGGTCCTTGCGTGTTTCTCCATGTTGCGTGTGGGGTGAGGGCGCGGGGCTGGGTGTGGGGTGCTTGCCGATGGGTCTGCGCTGAGCCCGCGGTGCTGGCGTGTGGACCAGGCCGGATCTGCCGTCCACAGGGAGCTGGAATCGGCTGCAGCTTCGGCTCGGGGTGGGGTGGCAGAGTCCGGAGTCCTGGGTGCGGAGGGTGGAGGAGAATGAGGGTAGATGGCCGAGGGTGTCCTGTGCCCTTGGGTGGCACCGTGGGGTGTCTCTGTGTGGGCGAGCCGCCGGGGCACTGACGGCCTCCCCCGTGCGGGAGCACACCTGGAGCAGCGCCCTGAGCGTGGCTTTCCCACCTGCAGGCTCTTCCCAGCAGTACCTGGGCCAGGAGGAGTACTACGGGGAGCAGTACAGCCACAGCCAGGGCGCCTCGGAGCCCATGGGCCAGCAGTACTACCCGGACGGTGAGCGCCAGCGGGCTCCCGATGGCGCACGGGGCAGCGCGGGGGCTGAAGGCGCGAGGGGCTCTGACCGTCTGCCGGCAAAGCGGCCAGGGTCGCCCTGCTCAAGCGTGTTTGAGGACAGGGATGAGGGCTGGTCTGGCAGTGGTGTCTGGTCTCTGCGGAGAGAAGCTTCCAGCACACACTGCCGCCACTTGCCTCCCTTTCCCGAAAGGCAGCGAGAGTTTCTAGTGGGGAACGCAGCCCCGCTGAGTGGCCGGGTGTGAGCGGTTAGACTCAGAAGGGGACCCGAGCTGCGTGGTGACGCCCGGAACCTGGTGGCTCCACTGCAGCGTCCCCCGTGACCTTCGGCGCTGCCTCCCAGCTGCCCCGGTCGCCTCTGTAGGTCATCTTCCCTTTGTCACCTCCCAGGCGTGTTTAGACGTCCTAGGATTTGTGGAAGAGGCATTTAAGGTGGTCTCAAAGGACGGGTTGATTTCAGGAGTTAGAGACATCCGGGCGGGAGCGCACAGCCAGGGCTAGAAATCGTAGCCGCAGGGCAAGCGTGTCCCCTGCTGCCTGGTGGTCACCTGCGGTGAAGGCCTCATGCTGGGAGCCAGGCGGCAGGATGGGGAGCAGGTGGGCACGGGGCTGGGGGAAGGCGGGCAGGTCACTGGGGCTGTCACCAAGCTCCCAAGCGGGCACCGAGTGCGCTGGATCCTCCTACTAAATTGTCGAGTCGCCTCATGGCAGCGTGAGCAGCGGGACGCGGCGCCTGCGTCTCAGCCAGGAGGCTGAGGCTGGGAGAGGTGGGACGTGGCAGGCCCTGGGGGTGCGGCTCGTGCCCATGCTGGTGCCCGGGTGTCCCCCAGGCCCTGGGCGGTGAGGGGCCCCCGCTGACCACCGGCCGTCGCCGTCTCTTGCAGGCCACGGCGACTACGCCTACCAGCAGTCGTCCTACACGGAGCAGAGCTACGACCGGTCGTTCGAGGAGTCCACACAGCACTACTACGAGGGCGGTAAGGAGCGCGAGGGCCCCGTCCCGCTCCCGCTCCGAGTGTAGTGCCTCGCTGTGGCCGGGCACCGTGCTCTCGGCAGCGAGCCGTGCCTGCCTGCAGCACGTCTGCCCTGAACCGCCGTCTGGCGGGGAACAGACTCAGACACAGAGCAGGTGGCAGCATCTTGTGACGTCCTGTCTACTCCTGGAAGCGGGGGCACAGGCTGCGCCCCGGGGCCCTGCTGGCCTCGCGTGTGTGTGGAGTGGGCAGGGGCTCGCCTGGCCGTGCCGGGCTGAGGGGCAGCCCCTGCCTAGTGGCCCCACGGCAGCTCGGGCCTGGGGGCTGCTCTCCGGTGCCTCAGTCAGAGGCCGTCGGCAGTTTCCGACTGGGTCGTGCGGTGGGGACCGAGGCCCCCCTGAGCCCTCCCGGGCCCGGCACGTGGTCCTGTGTGTTGCACGGCGGTGACACCTGCCGTGAGCTCGGCATCTCCTCGTCCCGCAGGAAACGCCCAGTACAGCCAGCAGCAGGCCGGCTACCAGCAGGGCGCGACGCCACAGCAGACGTACTCCCAGCAGAGCTACCCCAACCAGCAGAGCTACCCCGGGCAGCAGCAGGGCTATGGTAAGCAGGCCGCGCTCGCGTGCTCTCGCGGGCTGACACGTGGCTACCCAGGCGCTTCGTGAACTGCCCATTTTGAAATAGCTGTAGGCTTCTAGAAAAGTCACCAGATGGTCCAGAGAGTCCCAGCTCCCTGCCGTTCCCGTCACGCGTCATCGTGGCGCAGCCGTCAGGACTGGGAGACCCACGCTGGCGCGCTGTGAGCAGGGAGACCCCCGCTTCGTTCAGACTAGTCCCCCGATGTCCTTTCCCGTCCCGGGCCCCCACCCAGGACCCGCAGACGTCTGCTTCTCTCGTCCGGGGCAGTTCCTCAGATGCCCTTACTCTCGTGCCGGGGACTGCCGGGTGCTCCGTGGAGCGGCCTCCGTCCAGGCCTGTCCGATGGTCTCTCTGGGGTGGGGGGGACTGTGGGTTGGACGGACACAGACGGGAGGGGCCGTCTCCGCACTCGGGGGTGCAGCACCTTGGCGTGGCTGGGGCCCGGGCACTGCCCTGGTCCCCTGGCGAAGGTGTCTCCACCGTCATGTTCCTCTTTTTCCCTTTTCTTCCTCTGTTCTTGGGAAGCAAGTCCCCAAGTCCACGCTCATGGTGGGATCATCTACATAGATTACTTGGAATTCTGTAATTCTGTAAATTTGGCTTCTCTCCCCAGTCATTTAGTTATTCAGTCACTTATTTTAGTATTTATTCGGGGGTGTTGATTCCATACATTGGCTGTCATCTGATACTGCCTTACCATGTGACTCTGTCCCGGCTTTGGCTTTGGAAGCTCTTTCTTTTGGCATTTGGGGCGTGTCTGTATTTCCCTGCACTGCAGTGACCGTCCTGCCCCAGCCCACAGCCAGCCGCCTCTCCGCGGAGCCTGGTTCCTTCTGTGCCAGAACCCGGAGCTGGCGCAGGTGGCACCTCTGAGCCCGGTTTACTTCTCTGCCCTGTGACAGCCCGTGGGGGCCAGTCTGCAGCGGCGTCCGGCAGCGCTTGCTCATTTGTCAGCTTTTGTTCACCCCACGAGGACCCCTGGCGTGAGAACAGGCTGGTGGGCATTGCTCCCTGGGCCACGGGACGCAGTGAGGATGACAGGGGGGACAGAGTGGATGGGCCAGTCACATGGGCCAGGAGATGAGCAGGCATGAAAACTGTCTCCCGGGTCAGGCGCCCCAGGCAGCAGCGACCCCATGTCTGCCCCTGTGCTTGGGGGTGCGTCCTGCCAGGTCACGACCGCTGGAAGCGGCCACAGCCCAGCCCCAGCCACGGGACGCTGTCCTGGTCGTTCCGACCGCTCGCTGGCGCCCAGGGCGTGGGGCACAGGCTCCTCGTGCTGCCGGCACCCCGGGCGGCTTCCTCGCTTCGCCACCGAGGGCCGTTGGCACAGACGTCAGCACTGAAGATGCACGGTGAGAGCCCGTCCTCCCCGCCGTCGTCAGAGCGGGCAGGCAGCTTGTTCGTGGAAAGAGTGAGCCCAGTGAGCGTGCGTGACACGTCCACGCCGGCCCGCCCGAAACTCCGTGGCCTGAGTGTAAATAGATACCTGCCACCGTGGGGGCTCTGACTGGAGCCACGGCTCGGTCCTCCCACAAACCACACGCCGACACCTGCGCTGTCATCCGGCGCCCCCCAACCCCCCATCCCCGTGAGGGAGCAAGTCGAGGTCTGCGGGTCGCGGCCTGCGCCGCACCTAGAACCACTGGGAGCTCTAGAAAACAAGGCACAGGGCCACCCCGGAGTGATTCCCACACGTGGTTCTGCCTCACGTGGCATCTAACAAAATGACTTGGCCTTGATCAGTGCGTTCCGCAGCGTCCGCTGGGGTTTCACGGGAACGGTGCTGCTTCCTCTTTGCCCGCGGTTCCCCCGTCCGTGACACTCCGTTACAGGCTCCCGGCGGCCGCCATCGCCGACACCAGGTGGTTCTGGCGCAGCCGCTCACCTGGTTCCAGGAAGCGGCAGGCACGGCCGAGCTGAGAGACCCCAGCCACCCACCCCGGTGGGCAGGGGCACGGGGACTGGAGGGTCTGGCAGGCCGGCCGCGCTCCCCACTCAGGTTGACGCTGAGCAGAAGCAGGTGCCAGTGCCGGGCGGTCGCGGGAGACCGAGGGGCTGGCTGGGTGGGCTCACGGGTCCCGGTGTGTTCCCGCAGGGCCGGCCCAGGGAGCCCCCTCGCAGTACCCCGGCTACCAGCAAGGACAAGGCCAGCAGTACGGAAGCTACAGAGCGTCGCAGACGGGACCCTCTGCCCAGCAGCAGCGGCCCTATGGCTATGAGCAGGCAAGCTTTCTGGATGTTTCCAGCTGCTCCCATCCGCCGTGTCTGACGAGACATAGTGAAGATTTCTCTTATGGTCATGAGGAATAATGAGAAGGAACTAACTGGCTTCCAAGGTCCCTCCCAGAATGATAATTCTCTGAGCCTGTAAGGTTTTTAAAAATTACCTCTATGCGTATGCTCACCTCCCTCAGACAGGTGGCTTTTTACACCCTAAGCTCGCCGTTAGACTTGCATGCGCGGTTTTCTCATCGTGCATTCTGCAAATGCTCGTTGTGCACCCAGCACGCGAGGGGTCTCTGCTGGGTGCTTGGGACACAGCCCTGCGAGTTTAGAGCCTGCGTCTCGCTCGGGAGACCGTCGCGGGTGACAGAGCCGGAGCCTGTTCTGGGTGCCGGGGGCGGGCAGAGGAGCCCAACAGGGAGCAGGCGGCGTGGGTGGCAGGCGCTGTCGGTTCTAGGACGGAGACGCAGGGGTGGGGAAGCGTGTGGGGCTGTCGTAGACCAGGTGGGGGTCCGTGCCTGCCCAGGTGACGGTAGCCAGGGTCCGGAAGGAGCCCGGGGAAGAGCATTTGCGGGAGACAAGAGCGAGGCTTGGGGACAGCACGGGGCAGGCAGTGGACGCCTGGCGGGAGGGCGGGGGACAGGCGGCGGGTGAGGCAGGCCCTGCGGGACGGGTCTGTGTCGCAGGAGCACTGACAGGGCGAGGGGCCTCACAGATGAGAGTGGGCAGGCACAGGAAGAGAGCATGCAAAGGTCCTGAGGCAGCGGTAGGTTTGTCACGTAGAAGACTCAGGGACTGGAGCGTGGCCTGGAGGAGGTTGGTTGAGTGAGGAAAGAATTACCTTGGACCTTGCTTTGGAGCTTCCTTTGAGGAAAGTCCTTTGTGTTTCTTTTTTTTTTTTTTTTTCCTTCTTTTAAATTAAATTAAATTTTTTTCACGCTGACAGTCAGTGTGTGAAGAATCCTTAGAGGCGACCGTCCACCGGCGGCGTGGCTAGGTGGGGCCGTCCTGAGTTTACGCAGCTGACGGAGCGTCAGAGCGCCGCGCCGGCTTGGTGGCTGTCCCGGCGCTGGGTGGTCAGACGCTGAGTGGTGCTTTTAACCACCTCGCGTCTGCTCCCTCGGGAGGGAAAAGCAGGAGCCCGTACGCCTGGAGAAGTCAGCGTGGTGTAGACGAGCCCACTCTCAGGGCAGAGCGATGAGCGGGCACACCCGGCTGGCATGCAAGAAAACAGCTCGGAAGCGCTCCCGCGAGGGCGCCGGACCCGCCAGGGCGCCGCAGCTGTCGAGAGGGCCACCTGGCCCGGCGCGTGCGCTGGCGCCGGCAGACCCGGAGCGGCTCCTGGGCCGGTCTCCTGGGTTTGTGCTGGGAGCGCCCGGCATAGGAGCGTCTTGGTGGGGTTGGGAAGGGTGACGGTCCGCAGCTTGGCTTGGTGTCGAAGTAGAAATATTAGAATGATTTTGCTGAGACAAGGCCCCTCCGTCACACGGTCCTGAAAATGATTTCTTTGGATTTTGCGAAATAACAAGTTGAACGTTCTAACTTAACTACAGACCGAACCAGCGGCTGTGTCAGTTCACGCCTGTGCAGAAGGCACAGAGCCATGAGCAAGGCGGGGAGCCTCGCCTTTGGGGGAATGTGTGCATGTAGCACCAGCTTGCTCGTGCAGCGTGGTCTTTAACAGCGCTCGCGTCTGACTGTGGGCCGCGTGTCTCCCGGGTGGCATCCGCGCGGCCGTCCCGTGTGCCGCAGGGTGTTTCGCGGCACCCTCACCCCCGAGCCAGGACTATCAAAACGTCTCCAGACACGGCCAGGTGTCCCCATCTGAGAACCGTGGGGATAGACTTGAAAATGCGAGGCGAGGCCGGGGCTTGCCCAGCCGCTCTGACAGGCCCAGGGGCTGCTGCTCCCCGGCGGGTCAGCTCCAGCTGGGGGCTCCGTCTCGCCGTTGTGCAGGGACGGAGGACTTACTAGAACTGACTCCTGCTAACGGGACTCACAGCAGCCAGCACTCTCGGGTCACACGAGGAACAGGTGCCTGGCGCCGCTCCTCCCTGCTGACTTCCTAGCTGGAGGTACCCCGACCTCAGATTACCTACAGGTGAGGGGGGAGCAGAGAATCAGGGCACCGAGATGAGGGACAGCTTCCTTCGGCTGTGGCATCCCCCAGGTGACTTGCCTCATGGGTCAGGGGTCTGTCCAGCTGCCCAGGGAACCCCCTGCCCTGCAGCCTTGCTGGACAGACCCCCAGTTCTCTCTTCCTCAGACTTCATATCGACTAAAACCCTGGTCGCCCCCCACCCTGTCTTCTTAATTCGGCAGCCAGGGGGGCCGGCGTTTGCCCTTCCGTCCCCATGGGACCCAGCTCCCGAGCGGAGACTGGCCAGGGGCAGCTTCCTTCCCAGCGGGGTCAGTGTGGGATCTGATGTTTGGCACCTGGCCAGCCCAGCCCGCCGGGAGCCCAGAGCGTGACTGAATGAGCAGCCCTGTGTGACCTTCTCTGATCTGCACTGTCAGCCGCAGGCTGGGGTGGTGGCTTCTGGGAAGGTGGCTCCTCCTGCCACCTGCTGACCTGGCGCTGGGCTGGGAGCGGGGCCGTCTGACCTCTGGGTGTGGACCCTCCTGCTCCCGACTGTGGGGTATGATCTGTGTCTTGATCTCTTTCAGGGCCAGTATGGAAATTACCAGCAGTAAGGGACAAGCATCCTTGTTGGAGCCCTGTGGTCGCGAGTCCCTCCAGGGGATGGACGGGCCGGTGGCAGTTCTGATGAAGTGTGATGTGTCAGCTACCCCTTCACCCAGTGCCACGTCTGCATGTGAAGCGTGCTCATTTCATGCTGGGTGTGACGCCGGGCATGCACCACTGGCCGAGACCGCGCTTCGGGGTGCGACGCGTCTGGTGCTGTGTATCGTGTTGTGCGTCGCCACGGTGGAGAGGTCGTGCTGTCTTTGTCCCCCGCCCTTCTCGATGTTTCTAGCTAGCTTTGGGGGTCGTTTTGCCATCAGAGTATTCAGTGCCCAGCGATGGGACACACCTGGAAGAAACCACAGCCCTTGTATTTCTGTGAACAGACCCCTCCCCTCCAACAGCGGTCCCATCGTGGGTTGTGACTTTTCTTGCACCGGCCACCCCGCAGCTTGACACACGTGCGGCCCCTGGGTGGCAGCCTCTTCTCGTGCCTCGAGGGGTGCGTGGGGGCGTGTTCTGTGTTCGGGCGGTTCCTGTTACACGGGAAGGGGGTCAGCGCGATTTGGGTGCAGAGGCCGCGGACGGTCCTCGCGGAGCTCGCTCTTAGCTGTCTCGCCAGCTCCGTTCTCCAGAAAGGTGCATGTTTTCGTTTTGAAAAATAAAGCGGGATCAATGATTATATTCCAAATGAATATGAACCCACGAGGGCCGTGTGCGGTTAGCTGAACCCGGGGAGAGGGATTCATGGAGGGAAGGGGGCGGTCCTCTGGGAATTGGGTCGCAATTGGGAATTACTCTGGCTTTGACCCTTGTTTATCTGACCGTCATTTCTGAGATCTGAATATTTGATACCCCCAATTCTAAATGTGTAGAATATTGCAAATATTGATACCAAGTTTTCCACATGGTTGGCAAGTTGTTTATTTTATATTATTTCTTCCAGGACCTACTTGTTCAGATCTCCAAGTGAGTGTTCCTTTTCTTTTAGAGAAATCTGACATTCACACCTTATTTTTAAAAAGAACCCCAGTAACTTTATTGTGTTCTTTCTGATGAAAGTGAAGGTTTTATATAGAAAAATTTGAGTAATTTTTACATTCCTAGGACATTCAATCCCACTTAAATTCTGTGAAACATTAAAGACGACTCACTTGGGAAAGTATGGCCAGAGGGAAAAAGTCCTGCATTTCCACTGATAAGTCGCATGGACATTTGATCGACCTTTACTTGGATAATAGTATTCATATTTACTATGAAAGCTTTTTCAAAAAAATCTTTGGATAAATACTGACATATTTCCAAGAACTACCCAGAAAATACAAAAAAATCCAATGCTTGATATATTATGCCTGCTGCTGCTGTTTTCCTTTCATTGATAAATTTTATGTTTTAAAAATTAAAAGTATTATAATACTTTATCCAGAGTTGAGTGCTTTAGAATTTACAAGACACTTTGATAGTTTTTGCTAGATTTAACCCTGACAGCCCACGTGGGGAGACATGGAGTAGTTACTGTTCCCATTTCACAGATGAGGAACAGAGGCTCAGAGTAGACTTGCCTGTGCCGAGTGCCCATCCTATTCCAGGACATTCTCCCCTCCTCTGTGAGACAGATAGCACACAACAATGAGGATAGAAGCATTTATTGGGTAGGCATAAGGGTTTTAAAAACCCTTAACACTGGTTTAAGGGCTTAGAAATATATGTATACGTCCATATTAAATTACTGAAATGAGAGTTCTTAATTGCTAAATGACAAAGGTATCAGCAATTTCATTTAGGGACTCATCTCCCTTGATTTTGTTCTCTTCCTTTCTGACAATTTTCATAGAACTAATTTGCAACTCAATTGGGGACTAAAATTTTCCATTGAAAATGTTAAACATTTTAGGTAACTGTGAAAATAGTTTATTTTTATTCCTTGCCAATCTGGGAATATGCCTTTTATGTGTGTGTGTGTGTGTGTGATTTTTTTTTAAGTGCTGTATTGATACTTTTTGAAAGAAAAGGACACTTAAAAAAATTTATCCCAAAACTTCAATCTGAAATGTCTTACATTAAGAATATCTTGAATGTTGTGTATATATTTTTAAAAGCACTTTGCGAAATAGTTTGTACATTTATTTCCTAATTTATACATGATTTTTGGTGTTAATATATTTAAGGATTAATAACAGAATGTTTATTTAAGGTGTTGTCCATTTTTATGTATCGTGGGGAAAAGTGATACGAGCAGTCCTTTTTCGTTAACTGTATTATATCTTCTCTTCTGTAATGTGAACGTCGGGATACGCGTAGGCTAAAGCGAATTGTTTGTGCAGTGTGGTTGCTGGTGCTTCGTCTTTCAAGGCTGCCTCTATGGCAGGCTGCTGAACGTGCAAAGGAAGATTTGGAAACCGATGCTCATTCTCCTGTTGTTCTCTAACATCCAGCAAGCTGTGAACTTGAAAAGTGATGACCACAGTTTTCACAAGTGCAGACAAATTCAAACTGGTGTACAAACAAAAGCTCATCACCCTTGCCGGTTTGTTGAATCAGCGGTACTTAGCATATTGAAAAACCCATCAGAACTCACACAAAGAGTCTTTATAAACAGTATTAAGGTGGACGAGATCTCCTAGGATCTGAAAGGAAACCTTAATATATTCATAGGGTAGGAGTATAAGTGAACCTCTGGTTTTGTCAGAGTTTTTAATATGTATAGGCTTGAATATCGGGCGTCCCTTCAAAACTGTAAAAAGAGGAAGACCTTTTCCATTTCCACTTAAAATTATTTTAGCCATTACTTCATTTCTATTTATTGAACAGGTCAAATTCGTCTTGTTATTTGTGAATACAGTATGTTTTTTTAAAACGTCCTTATCGGTTATTTTTTTTTTCAGTTGGAGTTTGGCATATAAATTGTTTATGCTTTGGTGTAATCTAATAAACTGGTTCTTCAAAAATCATCCTATAAAGTGAGTTTTCATGAAGTTAATGGGATTTAAGGTGTCAACAGAAAATAACCCAAACCCTGCAAAGTAATTGAAAGAGGTTTATTCTGAGCCAAGTTTGAGGACCACAGCCTGGAGCCACACCCAGGAAGCCTTGAGCAGGTGGACTCACTGCGGTTGGTTTACAGTTTGGTTTTATACATTTCAGGGAGACAGGAATTACAAGAAAAGTCACAAATCAAAACATGGAAGGTGTACACTGGTTTGGCCCCAAAAGGTGCAACATCTTGAAGCAAGCAAGGCCTTACAAGGTTATAGGTTGGTTTAAAGATTATTTGATTTGTAATTGTTTAAAGAAAGGAAGCTTTGTCTAAAGGCTTGGAATGTTCTAAGATAAGGAAGGCGCCAACCTGAGACAACCCACGGGCCACACACCCAGGCTCAGGTGATCTGTTAGGTAAACTGAGGACCTGCGGGTACAGTTGAGCTCTGTCTTGCGCGGGACAAAGGCGTTACTAAGCACATCTCCAAGAAGGGGGCCATGAGGAGGTTCCTAGCGACCCCCGCCGGGAGAGGGTCCGTTCAGCCCGCTGGGGGGCTCAGATTTTACGTCAGTTTGGGGGGCGGCTTGTTTGCGACCCTCCTTCCTAGGAGCACCGCCCTCCACGGGCACCCCGCTCCCAGCCGGTGGGCACCGGACTCGCGGCCCGCGGGGGGCGAGTTGGGGGCGGGCGCCTGGGCCACCGACCCTCGGTGACAGCAGACCCGGCCCAGCAGCACAGGGTTCCCTCCAAGGTCCGCGGGCCGCGTCTTCCGCACGCCGCGTCTTCCGCACATGCGCAATGGGAGGCGGGGGGGGGCGGCCGAGCGGCCCGGAAGTGCTTCGCCGCGTCCGCTGCCCCGGAAGTGATGTGACCCTCCGAGCCGGTGAGTGCGGGACGGGACGGCCCGGCGCGGGGAGTAGCGCGGCGTTCGCGTGCAGGCCCGGGGGGCTCGGCCGGGCGCGTGTCGTGTCCCCACGGGGGTGCGGGGCGCCGGACGGAGCTCCGCCACCGCGACCGTGCGGGACGTGGATTCGGCTCACACCGCTCAGGGGCTTTCTCTGATCCGGGGTGCCGAGTGTGGATGCAGGAGTCTTAGGCCCCCGGCCGGCTGGGTGGAACCCCGCTTGGCCCAGGGGACCCCAGAAACAGCCCAGAGCTGCGTTGCTGGCCTGGAGAAGGGAGGGCAGACACCCCTCGTCGTGCCCGCTCCCTTCTCGGAGAAAGTCTCCGTAACTCACTGACAGGCCGAGGCCGTGCGAGACCAGCCTGCGGGTCCTCGATTTACCTGACAGATCGCTTGAGTCTGGCTGTGTGTCCAGCGGCTCGTCTCTGACTCACAGACTTCCTTGTCTTAACTTAACACGTTCCGAGCCTTTAGACAAAGCCTCCTTTCTTTAACCAATTACAAATCAAAGATCTTTAAACCACAGTGTACTGATGACGTATGACTTTATGTGTAACCCCTGTCTCCCTGAAATGTATAAAACCAAACTGTAACCCAACCACAATGAGTCCACTGGGTCAGGGCTTCCCGGGCATGGCTCCCGGCTGTGGTCACTCATGCTTGGCTCAAAATAAACCTTTAAATTATTTTACTGAGTTTGGGTTCTTTTCCGTTTACGTGTTGTAAATGGGCTTCCGTGGGAGACGCTTGTGTTCCAGGTAGCGCCCTTATCCGTGGTTGAATTTGGCTGAGTGAGACTGGGTTTGTTACCAATTCTGTTCGTGTTTGACCTTTTTCTAGCTGAAGACACAGGAAAGCCATCCACGGAGATCTGTAGATAGGGATTAGAGGGTTCTGTTTTGGGGGTGTCATTATTTTGTAAAGGGGAGGACCCATTGTGAAAGGAGAACGGAGAACTTTCTTCTTTCCAGTGCAAGTTCATGTTCAGGCAGATCTGTTTTAGCAAAGAGAACTTACCAAAAGTTGAAGAACAGAAAATTGGTTAAAATTATCCTTGCCTTAGTTCCCTTGGAAAGCCTTTGTGTTTTGTGTGTGCATACCGCAGCGTGAAGATTCTTGCTGTAAAAAAATTACAGGTGTCAGCAACATGCAAGAGAGGCCAGAGGAGAGGACACTGTGTGGCTTTGGGCAAGTGACTTAACCTCTCTGACACTTAGCCTCCACTGTACTCAGTTCAGGATAATTTGAGGAGGGTTTATAAGGGACCGTTTGCACAGGTAGAGGGCAGGGAAAGCACAAAGTTGGTGCTTTAGCCTGGAGCTAGTGACAGTAGAGGTGTTTCTCTCCTGGGACTCCACAGGGTAAGCAGGGAGCTGTTACAGAACCAGGAGAAGGCTTCCTGGCTGGAGGTGCGACCTTCAGCTTGGGGTCTGAGGGCAGGGACATGAATGTCCCAGCCTCCTTATAGAGAGCAGCCTAGAAGAGCGGCGGAAGATCCCCAGCATGCAGTAGGACCCTCACGGTTATCCTAAGGAATACATTTTAAAATCTGTGTGTAGAAGGTTTAGAAGTGGTTCCTGGCAAATGACTTCTGTGGACCAGTAGACACTGAGCTTAACATTTTATAGAACAACAGTAATAATGTCTCGAGTGGAGCCCTTCTTGTTTATTGAGTGCCTTTCCAGGCATTTTTAAAAGCTCTATCCTATAACCATAAAACATCTCAGTCTCTCAGACTCCAGACCCTGGGCTGTCACCACTGTCTTGCTCAGCTGTGCTCACTAAATGGATGCTGTAAAAGGAGTTTGAGTTCACTTTTCTGGGCTCCCGCTGCATGGTGTATAGACCAGCGCTGTCCAGTAGAACTTTCTGTGGTGATGGAAATGTTCCAATCTGTCCTGTCCAATATGGTATCTATCCACTGGAAACATGTGGCTGTGAGCACTTAGAATGTGGCCTGTGGGACTGAGGAACTGAGTTTTTACATTTTGTTTAATTTTAATTCAAACTTAATATTGCATGTGGCTAGCGGTTACTGTATGGACAGCATAAGGATATCCTTGTTAAGGAGACAGGGGGGGCCCGAGGGGCCCTTCGCCATGTGTGGTCAGTCTGTAGCGTCCCTGGTCTCTCCAGCCCTTGCCTGGGACCGTACTGACAAGACCCCTTTCCCCTGGTCTGGACCCCTCTCAACAGCTAGGAGCCAATGATGAGAGACAGAACCAAACTCTACAAGCTGGACCAAGAGAAGCAGGATGCTGATGACAACATGTAGATCATCTGCCTCGGGGACAGTGCGGTGGACAAGTTCATACTCTTATCGAGATTTCTCATGGATGGATTTCAGCCACTGCAGCTGTCCGTGTGTGCCCTGACTGGTACAAGCACACGGCCGCCTTGGATGGCAAGACCATCCTTGTGGACTTTTGGAACATGCATGCCTCTTACTACCACAAGGCCCACGCCTACATCATGGTGTTTGATGTGCAAAGGAAAGTCACCTGTAAGAACCCAAGCACCTAGTATACAGAGCTTCAGGAGTTCAGACCAAAGATTTCGTGCTTCATGGTAGCCACTAAAAATGATGGAGACATAAAGGTGACCCAAGAAAGCTCTTCAGTGATGCAGTTCGATTAGCTATGTCTTACAAACGTAACTCCCAGGGCTTCAGGGATGGGTTTTGCAAGAGCTCGAGAACTTCAAATTGGAGCAGAAAGAGGAGGACGTGCCTGACCAAGAGCAGAGTGGCAGCAGAGGAGGCGGCCTCCCCCTACGGCTGATGAGCTGGGACTGGGGCCCCTTTCTAAACACCCTTCCATCGGCAACCTCCAGTTCTGAATGGAGACACCTCCAGGCCATGCCTTGTTCTGCCTCCTGTGAACCTGCCCATCCCATTTTCCTGGGGGCAGGGTAAGAGGTCCAATGTTAGGGATCAGTGTCACTAACACCTTCCCCACTCCCCACTCCCCACCCCCCAGGCCAGACAGTGAAGAGAATCAGGGAACATGCTTGGGTGTCTCTTTAATAAAAAGAATTTAGGTCATTTGGTTTTTTTCTTCCTCAAACTGACCTCAGGGACTGTTCCTTATGCTTCTGCCAAGGCAGCGCTGACCCCTGTTCCCACCCTGCAGAATCTGGGGGCCCACCCTTTTCCCACGTGGTCTCTCGTCCCTTTTCCTCTCTTGTCTCCCAGCATCTTTATTGAAAATGTTCTTGAGCAGACAGCTATTCATTCCAGATTTGGGGGCACCTACTCTGTTTTAGGAGCTCTTCTAGGTGAGGGCAAGGTCACAGGAACAGGCTTGCCGAGGGAGCTAGGTAAAACCCGGTGACGGGTCTGCCTAGCACAACACAGTGTCTGCAAACATCAAGGCTTAGTATGGCTCCACCACAGGCACAGCCATCTGCATTACAAGAAACTGACTTTAAGAAGAGCTTCCCTTAAAACCCCTATTTCGGCTGTCCGTCCCCTCACCGCTCGAGGGCTAGGTGGACATCACAGTCGTGCCTGGTGCCTCCTTGTCGCCGCTCTTGCTCCTGCAGTGCCGTGGGTGGCTCGTGCGTTTCTGTGATCGTCTGCTTTGCTTTCATTAATTTATTTTGTTTTTATTGTTTCCTTTTTTATTGTAAATGTTGAATGACGCACAAAATAAGGATGTCCTTAGTAGAGGGCAAATACCACCAGATAGCAGCATGGAACCAAGTTGAATTTGTGCATCTGACAAGGGAGAACCCCGTCCCTCGGCCTGTCTCCCAACAAACTGAAAGGGCAAAAACAAGGACTGTGCCAAGTTAGGCAGGGTGCAGAGTCCAGGGCTCCAGGTGGCTTTGCGGTTGACCCCCTTCTGTGTGACTGCTCCTCAGGTGTCGTGTTACCCGAGTCAGGAAGCCTGGACTCGAGAGTGGCGGGATGACGGCGTGACTCCCGTGGGCCCAGCTGTGGATGTGCCTGTGTGGCCCCGTGAGCTGCTTGCGTTCGCCTGGCTGCTGTCTCCACACTCCACCCTCTGCGTCCCAGCAATAGCTCCGACTCGGTAAGTCTCTGCACCTGTCTTTGCCTCAGTTTCCTTATCTGTAGAGCAGGGGTAATGAAAGTACTTTCCTCACAGTTTTTATGAGGACTAAATGAGTTAACCCCTGAAAAATGCTTAGGACAGCATCTTGCAAGTAGTGAGGTAGCGGTCTTGAATGTTTATTGTTGAATTTATTTCTAGGTATTTTTTGTAATTGGCACAAATGGGATTTTAATTTAAATTTTAATTTTCAGTTGTTTGCTGCTATTATAAGAATAGTTGATTTTTTTATATTAACCTAATAACCTGCAACCTTGCTCAGTTCATTTGTTATTAATTGTCATTTTGTAGACTTCCCTGGGATTTTCTGTGGAATCAAACATCTCTCCTGTAAATAGGGGCAGTTATACTTCATCCTTTTTTCTTTTTTTTCTTTACTGCAGTGTCTGAAAGGACAGTGTTGCACAGCAGCGGTGGACTTCCTGTCCTTTTCCTCGAACTCAAGGGGTAACAGTTCAGTCTCTCTCCATTACGTGTGGTGAGCTGTGGCCTTTTGCAGATGCCCTTTCTGAGGGTGCAGGTGCCCGTCTGTCCCTGGCTTGCTGGGTGTTTGGTTTTCCTGATCCCGAGTGTGCACTGAATTCTGTCTCGTGCATGTCGTTGCTGTGAGGTTGTTGCTGTGGCTGAGTTCTGACTGCTGAGGTGGCCTTGTGTTCCTGCGGAAGCCGTCCTGGGTCTTCACGCGTGGTCCTCTCTGGACTGCTGGATCCAATTGATTAATATTTTGCATCTGTATTCATGAAGGGTATTGGTTTGTAATTTTATTTTCTTGTAATGTCAGGTTTTGGTACTAGGGCCTCATAGGATGACTTGGACAGTGACCTTATGTCCTCTGTTTTCTGAAAAACTTTGTGGAAGATTGGTGTTATTTATGTCTTGACTGTTTGCTGGAATATACCAGGAAAACAATCTGAGTCTGGAGTTTTTGTTTGGGGAATGTTCTTGTATAACAAATTCAACTTCTTGAGTCGATGGAGGGCTATTTAGAATGTCTCTTTCTTCATGTGTTTATTTGGTAAGTTGCACTTCTCAAGAAATTTGCCATTTTGTGTAAGTTGAATTTGTTGGCAGGAAGTTGTTGATGGTGCTGTCTTGTCCTTGCTATCTGCGGGGTCGGATTGATAACTGCCATTCGATTCCTGTGTTGGCGACTGGAGCTCTCGTCCTCCCCAGTCAGGCTGGCTGCAAGTCGTCAGTTCAGTTTGCCTTTTCAATGAGCAAGGGTTTTTCCTGTTTTTTTTTTAATTGTTTTTCTATTTTCTCTTTTGTGCATATCTGTTCTTTATTATTTCCTTCCTTCTACTAACTTTACACTTACTTTACTCTTTTTCTGTTTTCTTGATTTGGAATTTTAGGTTATTGGTTTTAGATCTTTCTTCTTGACTTTTTAAAAATTATTATTATTAAAGGGGGGCAGTAAAGAGGAGAGTTCAATTACCCTTTTTTTTTTTTCTTGAGACAGTCTCACTCTGTCACCCGGGTAGAGTGCAGTGGCGTCGTTGTAGCTCCAACGTTGTAGCTCACAGCAGCCTCCAACTCCTGAGCCCAAGCGATCCTCCCTCCTGGTCCTTCCAGAGTGCTAGGATTACAGGCGTGAGCCACCGCGCCCGGCCTCTTCTTTACTAATTTAAGCTTTTAGAGCCATAAACTTCCTTCTAAGCACTACTTAGCTGTATCCCATAAATTTTGGTATTTTGCATTTTTATTATCATTTAATTCAAAATATTTTATTTATTTTTTTAGAGATGAGGTCTCGCCCTGTCGCCCAGGCTGGAGTGCAGTGTCCTGATCATACCTCACTGCAGCCCTGAACTCCTGGGCTTAAGCGATCCTCCCATAATTAAAATATGTCTCTTGTAGGCAGCATATGATAGAGTCTAACTTTTAATCCACTTTGCAATCTCTGCCTTTAAACTGGAATTTTTAAATCATTAACATTTAATGGAATTATTTGCGTGGTTAGACTTAGGTATTTACTATTTGCTTTCTGTTTGTCCCCTCTGTTTTTTGTTCTCTATTATCCTTTTTTGAAGTGTTTGAATGGTTTTTAGTATTTCGTTTACTGTATCTGCTGGCTTTCTGGGTCTGTCTTTCTGTATGACATGCTAGTAACTGCTCTGGGGGGCAGTCGGGTAGAGCTGGGACCTGCCTTCGCAGAGCCGGAGACCTCACCACCACGTCAGACCCTGTGATCTGCTCCTGACCCTTTTGTACATTTTCGTGTGATGGCCTCTATACGAATCAGAAGCCCACTAGATAGTTTTGTAATTTTTTCTTTCTATAATCAACATATATAAAAACTCTTAAGGAAGGAAAACAAATAGTCTTTTATATTTTCCATTTCTGTTGCTCTCCCTTTACTTCTCAAGATCCAGGCTTCCCTCTGGCATCAAATTCCTCCAACCTGAAGAACTTCTTTTCATGTTCCTGGTACGGCAGATATATGAGTGACGCATTCTCTTAGTTTTGCACCGTCTGAGGATGTCTTTGTTTTGCCTTCCTGAGGCCGTTTTCACTGGGCACAGAAGACGGTTCTTTTCTTCCAGCACTTGCGCTGTTGTTCCGTGGTTGTTCCGTGGTGGTTCCGTGCAGCGCGGGATCGTGGAATGGAGAAGGGAGGCTACTGGGAAAACGGTGAAACCCAGACCCCCTCTGGGGTTTAGTTAATAGCAACAGACCCGTGTTGGCTTCTGGTTTTGACAGATGTGCCGTGGTCACGGCAAGCGCCACTGTGAGGACAACACGGGAAAGAAGTCGTGCGAATACCTTTGCAACTTGTCTGCGAATCTAAAATCATCCCCAAACAAAGGGTTATTTAAAATGCATCGACAGGAAGGCTAACAAGAAGAGGGTGTCCCCATGGAGGAGTGGTCCAGTGTGGGGAAAGGAGGACACTAGAGGGGAGGGTGGTCGGGGTGAGGGCGGGGGTCCAGGGGTGCTGAGCAAACAGAGGTGACGAGGAGAATGGAGGCAGGGCTCTTACGGTCAGAGAATGGAGTTGCACAGGCAGAAAAAGAAGATAGGCTGACCCTGTCGCTTGAACTGGAAACTAGTTCGTTCTGCAGACAGCTGGCCTATACCCTTCCTGGTGTCAGGGCACGAGAGTCAGGAATGTTCCAGCCCAGAGGAGGCTGAGGCGTCGCGACAGCTGACCACAGCGAGTGAGGGGCACGTGGACCCTCCTGCTGGGAAAGTCACTGCAGGGACAGCCCCACTTGGGGGGCCTGAGCAGTGGCCGGCAGTCGTGGACCACTGCTCGTGGCCTGGCTTCGATGGTGCCCCCAGTTCTGCAGGGGAAGCCCTTGTCTGTGGGGCACACGGGAGGTGTCCCAGGTGAGGGGTGTCAGGTTGGTGATTTACTTTCAGATGATTCAGGAAAAAAGTTCTTTGTGTTATTCCAACTTTTCTGTCACTGTGATCGCTTCAGAATTAAAAGCAAAACTATTGAGTGCCTCACTAAGGAAGTGACCGCCACAAAGAAATGTCTCCTCTTCAGAGGAGGTAGAGGGGGGGCCCGTGAAGGACTGGTGTGTCCCTCACCTGCTGGCTTTGTGGTGATTTTTAAACAGTACACGTACATTTATCCCCTTCCCTGTGTATATATGTCATACTTTAAAATGAGGGGCTCTGTGAGTTTTCTCTTATGTGGGGTACACAGAGCAGGGCCATGTGGGAGCAGGAGTGTCTGTCCTGGCGAAGAACGAGGGGCCGTCCTTTCCTGGGGGGCGGGGGCGGCGTCCCCACTTACCCGCAGCGCCTGAGCACACTCAGCTGTCGGGAGCTGTCCACTGACCAAGCGACGGCGTGAGTGAGACTCCACTGGAGTCGCTCGGACTTCCCGGGCACGCACATGTGCCGGTGCTGCTGCCGCTGGGCTCTGTCTCTGCCCACACCACATGTCTGACACCACGTGTGTGGCTTTCTGCACCAAGCCATGGCCCTGTCCTCTGCGGACACCAGTTCAGTTCTGACCCTACCTGCAGTTCCTGCAGCCCCTGCGAGTTGAGGGCTCAGCCGCACAGACGCCCCCATTTCAGATGCCAGTCGCAAGTCGGGGTCCCCAGGGTACCACACTTCTGTCCAACTTGGCTGCAAATCGGGGCACCTACAGCCCCTCCTCACTTTCATAGTTTGCTGTCCGGGAACTCAGAAAACGTGTGATTTACATTTCCCGGTCCTGTAGAAAGGATGTTACAGAGGATACGGGTGAGCAGCCAGATGTAGGGGTGCACGGGGCAAGGTCCCGAGGGACCCGCATGTGGGAGCATCTTTCCCTGGGGAGCCGGGTGGACCACCCTGCCGGCACCAACAGGAAGCTCCCCAGACCCTCGCAGCCTGCGGATTCCAGTTACTGACACGGTCTCCAGCTCCTGCCCTCCGCAGAGGGTCGGGCTGAAGGTGCCGGGCTTCTCACATGGCTGGTCTTTCTGCTGACCAGCCCCCATGTGAAGCTGTCCAGGACCCGCCAAGAGTCACCTCATCGGAACAGAAGACTCTCCATCACCCAGGAAACTCCAAGGGATTCAGGAGCTCCGTGTCATGTGCTCCTGTCACCCGTCACTCAGGAAATCACAGAGCTTCCAAGAGCTGTGTGTCAGGGACTGGAGCGAGACCAAGTGTGTTTCTCATGAGATCACAGTATGGCAGCCAGGCACTGCCGTGTGCGTCCGTGGGAGCTGGCGCAGCCGTCCTCACCCAGCCCTGTCCGTTGATGGTGAGGAGACCGAGGCAGCACGGGAGCGTGGCCTTCCCTGGGTCGCACCGAGATGAGCCGCAAAGGTGGCAGTTTGTTTCCAGCTGCCGTGCTCTGTGTTTAATGTTCTTGTTTTCCAGTTTAGTGACTTTAAAACCGCACAAGATAACACAATAACACATTTGAGGAAGTGGATATTTTTATTTTAAAGAAATTTTGACTTGAAATTACAGATTTCCTTTTTAATATTTTCCCTGAGCAGGTCCCTGATATGCCGCAGCGGTGAGTGTTCAGTGTCGCAGGAGATTGAATGTTTTAAGTCCCTTGCACACAAATCCAGATCTTGCCCCCGGCAGCAGATGGGCTGGCAGGCCGGGGACACGGCCTGCTGCGGGGTCGCCAGTGGTGAATGGCGTGATAAAGTGGAGTCTGTGTTCACTTGTTTGCTTGAAAACCCGCCTCGAGATTCTCTGTGTGCCAGCTGCTTTGCTGTAGTCTCTGTTTGATGTTCAAGTTTAAGCTGAGCTACAAATAAGCAAACTTACTTTCCAAATTTGACTCTTTTTAGGGGGCCATGATACTTTCAAGGCTTTTCTCAGCAAGACCGAGGACCGTGTTCGAGGGCGCGGGGCGCCGGCTTCCGTCCACCCTGGCTGGCCTCACTCCTGGCCGGTGCCTTCCGAGGCGGGCTGCGCCCAGGCTGCTCTCGGTCGGCCATGCTGACGGCGCCAAGCATCAGGAGCCCCCCAGAAAGAAGCTGCTCTCCGAGAAAAACCTGGTGAGACTCGGCTTAGGCAGCCGCTGCAGTTTCCTCCTTGGAGGGCACAGGCTGTGGTGATTTCTCCTCTGTCGTCTCCGTCGGTCCCATGGCTAGTGCGCGGGGACGTGGGAGACGCAGCGAGGCCAGCGCCTTGCTGCGCTTCGTGGAACGCAGTCGAAGGACGGTCCCCAGGGGCTGGGAGGCGCGGTGTTGCTTCCCGCGGGCGGGGTGGGGCGCAGGCCTGCTCGCCCTGTCACCGGCCTGTGTCTTCCGTGTGTCATGCATGTCCTTCACGGTACCTGCGTTTCCTGACTGAGAACGTCTAGGGGACAGGGGACCTCTTGTCATTCTCCAAGCCCTACACGCTGTTCTTGTTCTGTTTACCAAAACCTATTTAAAACATGAACAGTCTTTGAATAAATGCGAAAACGCACGTGTTCACGGCCCAGGTCCTTTCCTCTCACACGGAGGGGCTCCCGACAGCACAGGACGGTGCTCCTGGCGGGAGCGTGCTCGGCAGGATATGCACGCACGTGGCCAGAGTTCCACGTGGCTTCGTCTCTTCCCCAGCAGATGGAAAGTGATTCCAGTTCTCTCTCCCGTGCAGCGCTCACCAGTTGTGCTCTTCTTCCTGTCAGGTGGATTTTGATTGTGTTGGCATGTAACAAAATTACAGGTTGAGTTTTAGAGATAGCAATTCATGGTTTTTCCACATGGTGGTGCCAGAGAATCTTAAAATATTGGTGTATTTTCTTTTAAAAAAAAAAAAAAGATGCATTTGTGGAGCGTTGAATGGAAATGCAGGTGCGTGGGTGCCTGCGGGGGCGGGGCGTGTCTTCCTGTGCAGGTGTGCAGAAGGCAGGCAGCCTGCGGAGGGTGCAATGAGGACCCTGCGCCCTAGGGCCTCGGCACTGATTTCTTACAGTATGAGCTAATATGTGTTATGTATTTTTTTTTTTTTTGAGACAGAGTCTCGCTCTGTTGTCCAGGCTAGAGTGCCGTGGTGTCAGCCTAGCTTACAGCAACCTCAAACTACTGGGCTCAAGTGTTCCTCCTGCCTCAGCCTCCTGAGTAGCTGGGACTACAGGCACGTGCCACCATGCCCGGCTAATTTTTTCTATATATTTTTAGTTGGCCAATTAATTTATTTATTTATATTTTTTGGTAGAGACGGGGTCTCGCTCTTGCTTAGGCTGGTTTCGAACTCCTGACCTTGAGCAATCCCAGCCGCCTCGGCCTCCCAGAGTGCTAGGATTACAGGCGTGAGCCACCTCACCCAGTTTATGTGTTATGTATTAACCTAGTTAGTCCCCGTTCTTTAGCCAAAGTGTGCCCACATTAGGGACCTGAAGGAAAAATTTCTCTCAAATAAGGGGCTGTGTTTGTATCTCTACATTTTAAAAATAAGCCCTGTCTTCCTCTGGCTGTAGAAAACATTCTTTCTTCAGAGTTGAAAACTAGTAGTTGTCCAGAAGGACTTCACCTCTCTTGTTCCCTGTCACATCCTAAGGAACTAAAACTTCCCATTAGTAAAAACCTATTCTTCTAGTACTGTGTTTCTATGTGGGGGGAAAAGGTGGAAAGACATTTTATTTAAGGATCATTTTCTAAACAAGGTCTGTTTTCTGTAAGTTAGACACGCTGAGTTCATTTCTGAAGTGTGTATTCCGTACTGGCCTCCCTTTATTGCTGATTCACCTCGCCTGCGAGTATGCATGACTTGTAGGAGCTGTTTTTTGTCTTTGAATTTTAGGAGAGATTAGCAATATCAGTATCATTAGCATCTAACTTTAATAGGTATCATAGAAAAGGCATATTGCAGTGGACGTCGGGTCTGTCGGAAGGAGTTGGGAGAGCCCGTGGTGACGGGGCTGTGTTGTGCTCTCTGCAGAAAAGGCACTTTGTAGACCAGCGGAGAGTGCTCGTGCGCGGCGGGAACGGAGGTGCTGGGGCCAGCTGCTTCCACAGCGAGCCCCGGAAGGAGTTTGGAGGCCCGGACGGTGGCGACGGAGGCAATGGTGGCCACGTCATCCTGAGAGGCAAGTGCCAGCGCGGCTCAGGGCAGGGCGCCGAGGCTGCCGGGCTTGCCGTGGGAAGGTCGCCCTCTCATCCTGTCCTGCACGTGAATTAAAACTTGATGTGTGCACATCGTCTTCATAAATTACGTGCTGTTCATAGTTGGGCTGTGGGAGCACTAGCATGATAGTGCACATCGAAGGATGAAGTCTGGTCCTCTCACGAAGGTGCCGGGAGGGTGTCCGTTCTGCCTAGGGCACCTGAACACAAATGCCCAGGGAGCTGGGAGCAGAACAGCCACACCATCATAAAGTGTAGCTGTTTTTTCAAATTGATGACAGCGTTATGAGTAATCTTAAGTTTTCAGAATTTTGAAGGAAAATAAGAATTTAACTTTTTTATGCAAATCATGTTGATGGTTTCATTACCTTTGTTAGAACTTCATGCCATGTTTCCATACGTGTTTTTTAAGGTTCCTAAACTAGACAAAAAAGCACTAGCAACTGACCGTGGTAGTTTTAACACAAAGGAACGTGAAGGTTCTTGCTCTGCCTTTAGTTGACCAGCAAGTCAAGTCTCTGTCGTCCGTCCTGTCCCAGTACCAGGGTTTTCATGGAGAAGACGGCGGCAGCAAGAACTGCTTTGGGCGAGGCGGAGCCGTCCTCTACGTGCGGGTAAGCCGTGGCCGCTGGGGCTGGCTCCGTCCCCGTTGCTCTGGATCGTCCAGCTCCCGGGCCGGGGTGTGACCCAGACGGCCCTGTGGCCGATAGGCATGGCCAGGAAGCAGCACAGCGGGAGGCGGTGGCCGGGGAGCAGTTGGGGAGCAGTCCTGTCCCCTGGGCACACGCCCAGACGGGGTTTCTGTGCCCGTGTCAGGCCACACTGGCCTAGTAAAAACACCATGGAACAATTATTTTTAAAGAAGAGGCACTGCAGGGCACACTGCTCCCCAGGAGCCGCCCTCCAAGCCCGCGGCATCGGCTTTGCGAGCTGAGTCTGCTCTTCTCTTAGGTCAGCTGTTTATTTTGGGTGCTTCGGTTTACCCTCGTGTTTTAGAAACACTGTTGAAAAAGCCACTTATGTGGTTTAGGGTGTGTGCGCCCAGCCCCATGAAATGCCCTGAGGCCTCGGACCTTCTCCTTGGAGGCCCTTGGTGCTGGGAAGGGCACAGGCCGGTGGTGCTGCCCTGCCCGCCTCCCCCTTCCAAAGCTGGGCCGCCACCGAGGCACCGCCTGCCTCCCTCCCTCGGCCTTCGCCAAGGAGCAAGTTAAAATGGTCTCCTCGCCGCTCGCGGGGCTCAGCCTGGTGAACGCTGCTGCTTCAGGTCCCCATGGGCACGTTGGTGAAGGAAGGCAACAACGTCGTGGCAGACCTGTCCCGCCCGGGCGACGAGTACGTGGCTGCGCTGGGGGGAGCGGGAGGAAAAGGCAACCGCTTCTTCCTGGCCAACGACAACCGCGCCCCCGTGACCTGTACCCCCGGACAGCTGGGTCAGGAGCGAGTTCTCTACCTGGAGCTCAAGAC
>CAUYPO010014796.1:0-16409 GCA_963574435.1 Cheirogaleus major | reverse complement strand
CAGGTTATATAAATCAATAGTCAAGTTTATTCAGTTAAAGAAAATATGCCTAACCTTTCTTATACTCATAAATAAGTACTTATCATCTTTATATACAAGTGAAGAAAAGTTCAATGTAAAAAATATACTGCCAATCCACTTAATGGTTAAAATAGTTCTTTATCCACACATTAAATTGCATTGATGAAAATGTCCAATTTAAATCACATTGAACCAGCATAAATATTTAATAATGTCCAATTCTATTATTAAAAGATATAAAATTAACAAAACTGATTATGCTTCTGCCCCTATGGGAAGGGAAAACATCCATAGAATAGCCTGGACGCCATCGTGAGTGGTGGGTTTCTTTCAAGGATGAGCAAAATGAAGGTGTGAGTGGGAGGGTCAGGATGAATGGAGAAGTGTGCATTTTGAGAGGGGTCTTCAAAAGCTGTTATAGCCTTGGGTTAGTGTGGAGCATATTTTAGACATGAGGGAAGGACCTGGGGCAGTAAGATGGTTTCTAGCAAGGTGTTTCAGAGCCTGCAAACAGATTGGCTTATCTGCATGTGGGAATGAGTTTGGGAAACAAACCCAAAGAACACCAGAAATCTAGTCCCTGAGTAAAAGTGGAGTCATTTGGTGGAGGTGTTGATAGACAAATAATTTTCTCCTCGTCATTTGTCTGGAGGGCAGTCCAGGAAGGTCTGGCCCTCGCCTGAGACCCTCGTTCAGAATCACCGTTTCATAGGTGTGGAATATGTCTATGTAATAGGCACTGCTTGGGACAACACATAAACTAAATCTCTGCCCTTCTGTGGTTTTCTCAGGTGATCGGGATAGTGTGTACACATATAGATGTTACAGACTTAAAATTTTAAAGTGAAGTTTAGAGTTTTATGTTCATTTTCTTTTACATTATATAAGTTAAACAGTCATGCCCATACCACAGAAAAACCTGACCTCATCTTTGCCTATAGCCATTTTGAAAGAAAATCCAGGCAATACATGTTTATTGCACATCTTTATGTCAGTCAGTGCCTATTAATTCCAAACCATTAAGCTTATTTAAGAATAAAACATTTAAAAATATAATGGACTGAATGTGAAAACTTCAACTCTGGTGCCTTGTATAAAACATTGGGGAAAAGACGTTTGTCCTACGTCAATTGCAAGATAAATGACTTTTAGTCTGAGGAAAAAAAACCTTTTTTGAAGTGACCTTCCTTGAAATAATGGGCTTGTCTGATTTATTAGTAAAATTGTTATCAACAGTGCCTTTAAATCATGATAGAAAGTAATTTTGGGAACAAGAAGCTTAGCAAACATTATGCCAATAAAATTTACATTGGTGCAATCTCTTTTCCATACAAATCAGTGTGAGGGTCAAAACACTGATATTTTAAAGACTACATTAAATCTTCTAACCAGAGTTACATTAAGACTTTTTAACACAACCAGCTTTTAAATCCCATTTTTCTTGAGCTCATTTTTATTATATAACCAGTAGATATCATTGTACTCTATCAGTAAGAGTTCAAAGAGAAGACTATATAAGATAACTAACTTTATAATAATCACTGTGTGCATAGCAAATGTTTGCAACATGAATGCTTCTATAATATACTTCCAATTTAGAATTATATTCTGTACTAGAGTCTTGGCTATGAAAGCTAAAGATTTAGAACCTTGAGCAAAAGTGACCGAAAAAGACACAAAATTCTTTTTTGTTAACTGTGAAATTAGATAGTCACAAACAGAAGAGGCCTTTCTTGTCTTTACAAAGCATCTTGAAGCAGTATTTTTATAACACCCTTGACAGATTTATAATTAAATGTCAGTTTTATTGCCAACTGCTATAATTATTTATGGGTGCCAATGACTTTATTCTGTAGCTACACATTGCTAAAATTAGGTTAGATTTCTGAATTTTAAAAGAACTATTTAAAATGTTTGGCAAGGGAAAGAAGTGAGAAAATAGAGTGTGCTTTTCTATACTGCGTAACGTAAAAATGGTTATTTCCAGCAAAAGGGACCTGAAAATATCTGTTGCATCCTCCTTTGGAAAAACTTAAGGCAATTTGGCTATTTGGCAGGTCTAATTAAAAAATAAAAATTAACTTTTCAAAAGTGAAGATGTTAAGTCTCTCCGCACATGGCTGATTGCGATGAACCCAAAATGGGCCCGTGCTGGGTGTGGTTCTCGTACTCACTATACGACTCTCATGTTGGGAGCTGGAAGCCACCAAGTAGAGAACAAATGCATGTGTATTTCACTGCCCACTCTTAATCACATCACATTATGAGAGGAGAAAAAGGCCTTGAAAAGAATCATGTAATGGGATTTGAGTGTGAGACCTGGTTCACTATCAAGCAACTAGCCTTGTAGTTACTTTAATGGCAATTAAAATATGATTAAACTATTTCCCCATGATTGAAGCTTCAATCTATGACCATTAAATAAGGTCATCTTCAAAGTAGCTGGTAGTTCTTAAAGATTTCTGGGATAAGAACAACTTTGAAAATATGCTAAAATTTTTGGGCTTATAAATTTAAAATGTTGCACATACTTTCAGGAAGTCTACAGACAACTTTTTTCCTTTTGGATTATCCTTAAGCCTTGGGCATTTCTTATAAAGCTATGGAGTCCAAGCTGCATTTTGATGTCTTTCCTACCACTTGTATCTTGATGATTCTGAGAAAGTCTTTCAAGTGTCAAAAACTTAATTTTTTTTTATTCTTCAATCTGATACATTGCCTAGGTTTGTGGATTAAACAACATAACATATGTAAAAGTGCCCAGCAACATGCCTGCCATGCAGTGGGCCAATTTTATTGATGAATATAATTGTCATGTAGAATACCAAGTTCCTATTATTTGGTCAGCTTGTCTTCCTGGAGGAGACTCTTAGAGAAGTGAAGTTAGATGATAATCAGATTTCTTGGGAGAACTTAGAATCATAGTAGCAAGAGTTAACGGGCCAAATAGTTAGCCTCTAATGTTCTCTAACTCATAAGAGTTGCATCTGTATCTACTCCAGGTAAACAGGTCAACAGCAGGTTTTCATGGAGACCAGACAGGGCATCTTTTCAGCTGGAGATGTGTTCACAAATTCTTCCAAATTGTCTTCTTTTTTTTCAGGACTCTAAGCAAAACACTGCTGTTGACAAATCTTTCTTCAGACAGATCCTGGAGCCACTTTCTGGTTGTCATTCCAGCCGTATCTTACTAAGACTATTCCATGGTCATGTTGATTGGAACACCTCTCACGCAGAGGGCTAATCTCGCTGCCTATGGGCTATTTTATTTTAATTGCCAAATTATGGGAATTATCTGTAGTCTGTTATGAATAGTATAGTACATTGACCTTAGCATTATGTATCTATTTAACATAGACCCAAAAGACTACTGTTGGCCCATTTACACTGCACATATGTGAAGACCGCATTTGATTGTTGAGAAGGACTGCTGTATGGAGATGGGAAGACCTCAGGCTTTAGAGTCAGACAGATGTGTGTTGGAATCTCTCTCTGCCACTTACTAGCCTTTGAGCTCAGTCATTGATACAGGTATTATGGGGTACCTATCCATGACCTCCTATGAATACTTGCTATCTGTCCCTTGCTAGTGGTTATTAGGGTTGTTATGGCTCGTGGCTACTCACATTTCTTGCTTTTCTTAGCAATAGTGCATGTTTGTGGACTGGAAACCTGGCTTTGCTCAAAAAGGATTATCTGATCTCTTGATTTGTTTTTGACAAGTGATAGGTTAAAGTAGTTTTTTTCCAAATGCGTGAGGATTGAAGGAATAATTATCCACTGTCTGTTGTAGAGGTTTATCATCAAATATATTCCATTCCATTCCTCATTTATCCAATTAACACAACTGGCGACAAAGTAGTACAGCAAATCCTCAGTTAATGTCATCAATAGGTTCTTGGAAACTGTGGCTTTAAGTGAAATGATGTACTCTATAACAAAACTGACTTTCCCATAGGCTAATTGATATAAATAAGAGTTAAGTTCTTAGGGCATACAGTACATTGTTTCACTTAAAGTTGCAATTTTCAAGAATCTATCAAAGATGTTAAATGAGGACTTGCTGTATTATGTTCTGTGGTATGCACAGTAATATATGCATATGAATGATTTATGTGCTTGGAGTATTTGCTGTGTAATTAAAACATTTTTAGATTTCTTAGGAAACTAGGACCCATTAACTTAATTTTTTCATATATGGTTCACATGTTGGGTTGGTTTTACAAATCTATGTATGCATTCATTTTAGGTTAGTTAGTACCACAGTGCTCAGGAATTTGAAGGTAGTTCATAAGCTTAGCTGGGAAAGTGATTGTTATCTTGAGAATTGAGTCAGACCCTAAAGAATCATTACTTGGGTCTGACTGTAATTAATTAACTCAATCTCACTGCTTTCCTTGAATTGCATCCAAAATCAACCCTGGCTGGTTTCTCCCAGAACTAGCTCTTCCAAACTCTTCCAAAAAGAAAATGTGTCATAGACTAGAGCCCACAACTAAAATTTACCAAGCAAGGAGAACTGATGACTGTGTCCTTAGCATGATAGCAAAAATTACTCAAAGATTTTCCAGTGTGGTTTATATAACATTGATATTTATTTTCAGAATCAGTGGTATTGTTTTACTAACTCTGTCAACCCTACTGGTAAAATGAATTAAAGTCTAAGTCAAATGCTAAATCACGTTTATTTAAAATAAAGATTGGGTCTTTGTGCTTATTGTCTGCCTGAAATCTCCTGTACAGTCTTAGAACGCTTGTCATATTTTTTTTAAATTTAATATACAAGCTTCATTTTGATTGAAGTGCAACTAGGAGTTTCTATATTTGAAATTAGAATGTTTTGCAAATAGTGGATGTTCACATGACTGGTGAGAATTTCGCTTGGGAGGTTTGTTAGGGCCTTTGGAAAAGTTGTCCCATGTACATGCACCTGATTATTTCGGCCTGGAGAGCCAGGGAAGGCTTAAATGTTACCTTTCAAGTATTTGATTTCAGAATTAGGTGATGTCTGAGGAGCAGAAAGGCCAACCTTTTGTCATTTTTGCCTCTTTAATAAACTTAATACCATGGACATGGTCTCTGCTGAGGCTGCCAGCTGTGAACTAGATGGGGCAGAACAGAACATGAAAAGCAGAGAACAGCCACTTCCCGCTGTTAACAGAGAAGAACAAAGAGCAGAGTGTGAGATCCCTGATGATGCCAGCCTTGTCCACCAACGCCTCATCCCACCGTTTTCCCTCCAACTTGCTCCGGGAAGTCTCCCTCCCCGAGTCACAGAGGGTCAGGGCTTCTCAGGGTTGGAAAGCCCAGGCTGCTTCCATCTTCTGAAACCACTGGTATGTGATAAAATTAGGAAATGTCTGAACAAGGCTATAAGTATTATGGCACATTTTAAAGGCTTATGCTTAACAAGTTAGTGCATGTATCATACATAAAATGCTGGACACTTTCATTTTGCCATCTGCAAAATGTTTTAAGGATTTATAAAACATATCAGTACCCTTGCTGTGCATGCCAGGAGCCTAGGCTGTAATGGGACATGCGTTTATTGATGTATGAAGAACGTCTCAGTCTTTCAGCCCCATTGGGGCTGAATGATGCCACGATTCTAAATTTGAGACTCTCTGTGGGTGTGAGGGCTGCCCCTCCCTTACTACGCCTTTTACTCAAAGGGGCTGCCTCCGATTCTGAGGACTTTATGGTCTTTGCTTGTCCCATGCATTGGCATTCATAGGGTCCATCTTTCAGGAAATGGCTTATGAAAGGATTCAGGGGCTGTGTCAAAGAGGATTTAGCCTGGCTTTATCCTCCAAACAGAGCTATAGTTGGTAAAAATATTCAGTTGCTGATTTGTTGCCAGCCTGCCTGGCTTCTAAGCCTAGTTCTCCCACTTTTAGCTGTGTGATCTTGGGCAAGTCACTTAACCTCTCTGAGCCTCAGTTACTTCATTTTAAAAGATGGAAAATCATTGTTGTCCACCTCACGTGTTTGTTATGGGGATGAAGTGATGTAAAATATTTAGCACAATGCCAGACGTGTGGTAAGTGATATTCCAAATAATGTATAATAGTAATAAATAATTATTATTTGTTGTACTATTCACTCTTTCACCACGTTTTTGATCTATTTACTCTCTTGTTCTTTGGCTCATACAGGCAATTAAGGCCCATGAGTGTACTGCATGGAGATGCTGTACTCCATCCCTAGGCATGAATTCCAAAAGGCAGACTTTGAAAGTCATAGAAAAATTGCTTACTGAGGTTTTGTAATATGCATTCTGAGGTCAAAGTGGTGCACATGAAGCAATAATAGAAGAAAAGTGAGTTTTTTCATTGTTTTTACTGGTAGTTTTGAGTTCAGTTTACCCATTTTTGTGACTTTACTGCACATTCCTGACTTAATTCCTCTCTTCCTCCACTACTTGAACAATACTTGTTGCCCTCAAAGGTAATGGCATTCAGGCCAGGCTCCGTGGGACCCTCTGAAACCCTCCAAACTCTCTTTAACCAGAGCTGCTCATATTTTACATTTTACTCTTCCCAATTAAGATGAATCTAATTTTATTTAAATTTAGAGTTTCCATGTTTAAAAAAAATCCCCTAAACTCGAAAATCACTTCTGTAAGAGTAAGGAATAGGAAAGAGAACCAGAATATACTGTCCCAACCTTACACAAAGGCTCACATAACTATGTGCATAAATGGAGGAAGACTTTGATCAATGAATGTGATATTTGTGTAAATTCTGTAATATTTGGTTTCTGAGAAATATATAAAAATGCTTTATGACTGCTGACCTGAGAATTCCTCTCTGGATCCCATTATTTTAAAGAATATATGGTTATCATCACCTTGTGGATAAATGTCTAGTGTTGGAAAAAGTTGAAAGGAACCTTGGAAATCTAAGGTATTATATACTATTAATTTTTTCTTAAGATACTAATATTATAAAAGTAAAGATGAACAATATCTCATACGATTGGAACCCAAAAAAGGAAGTTTGCAATTTCAATTTCAATCACATACACACACATATATGTATAAGAATTTATCCATATTCTAAAGATTGAAATTATAAAGTCCACTTCTGAGAGTAGGGAAAGTAAAAGGGAGAATCTATTTTATATACAGCTAAAATGATATAAAAATAATTCTTTGTTTATTTCAAAAACTGAAATGTGACCATCCCTTTCACATGACACGTATTTTGCATTTCCTGGCATAATTACGGGGAAGTGTTATTTGGGCTTGACACTGTCAGTAATGAAAGCATGTGGACATCTACCCGATTGGAACCTGGCCAGTTCCTTTTTAACTTGATAAGAATGCGTGGTTTTCAAGCAGGGAGCTATGCAGTTTTTCTAGTGTTTGACAAAGACTGACTGCATTTTTATTTTTCTAGAAGTTAAGAGTTTGATATTCTTTTTGGTTCTTTTTTTCTTTGTAATTTGTTAAAATCTCTTAGTGGAATGCCAACTTCTATAACATTTTTGATTCTGTATTTGGTCAATCACATTAGAAATGGAGGTTTCTGGTATACTCAGACTAATGAAGGCACAGAAAATATTCAAATTTAACCTCAGAATCATCATTTGCAAAAGTTCTGGAAAAATTAGAACTAAATTATGTATAAGAGATGAGTAAAAAGAATAAAGCAAAAGGAAAAAATCAACTCAACTCAATGAAACTTCAAAGCAAAACAGTTTGAGGATCAGCCTTCAAGAAATGCCAATTATTTTCATAATATGTTTCTTAAGAAGTATAAGAAGTTAGATATAGTTCTGAACTACAATGAGGCATTAACATATATTTTTTACAAGTAATTCAGAATTCTTAGATAAACATGTAAAGTGTCTGATGGATTATTTAGCAGAATAAACTTGAGACTAAATTTTGTCTTTTTATCATAAGTATAGCATTGTATGTTATGAGCATAAAAGGCAGAAAACACAATCTTTAGAAGTATTTCAGGAAATTGTACATAAACATATGCTAAAGCTACGGTAGTCACTGTTTCATTCTTCCTAAGCCCACTACCAAGTTTTCAAGGCTTCTGCCCAAGGCTGGCGTTTTCTCTCCTTGGCCATTCAGTGGCAAGTTCATTTCTGCTGTTGGTTCTCTATGAATATTTTCTTGCAGGTCCTTTTCATTTGATTCATAGTTGTACACATCTGAGTTTTAAGCCTAGATAATTTCAGCTATTAGTTTAAGGTGATTTTCAACTAACTAGAACTAGAGCTTCCCTTCCCTGCAATACTGCTGCAAAATTAAGTCTTTTCCTAAATGTGGATATTTGAGATGGACACACAAACACAATTTGCAGATTTTACCATTAATATCCTTACTTAAAAACCTCACCTTCCTTTCATTTGATTCAGAAGATCTGAGTCTTTTCTTTCTTCTCGTAGTTTAGAATCAGTGACCTGGAAAACTAGAAGAAAGGAAATTATGGCATTGGCAAAGCAGATATGCTCACTTGAGGGTACATTGTGCAGTTAATTAGTAAATATGCGTTCCTGTTGGCAGCACAGGTCTACAGCCCCTAATTTGGATGTACACTCAGCCCTTGCCTGACAGCTGTTCTTCTGTCAGGCTTGCACCAGGGGTGGGACCTAAATTAAGGAGTGTGAACCCAGCCATGGGTTGGGAGGTCCATACATCTAACTTTACCTGACTCTCATCACACCATTATTTTTAAAGGTGCATTGTTCAGCCTGTGGAAATGGAGATGAAGGGTAGGGTGGATCACACAATTAGACATTCTGTTTAAGTTTGAATCAGGACATTCTTGCACCCCACATTCATGCTGTCCATTCCACCTTTCAAAGATTGGGAAAATTGTACTCATTATTTAGTATTTTTTGGAGCCAACTCTTCCATCTTTATGGTTCTTTTTGCTTGTTTTAGTTATCTCAAATTTTTTTCCACATTGTTTTTTTTAAAGTTAGGCATACAATTTTCATCCCCAAAACAATGTGATCTGCCATCCTGGGACTTTTAAGAACAATTTTCTTTGAGTATACCACCTTTCCCACCATCCTAGGTACCATTAGGATAAAACCCATGAGTTGTTGCATGAAGCAAAAAGCAATTATGTATGGAATTCTGAGCAGTAACATTTAGTACAACTAAAATTGCACCATGAAATTGGGGCATTGTAAACCTGGCTGATAGCATCCAATCTTTGTGTGCCGTGTTAGTTCCACTTGACTCACCTTGTGTATAAATAAAAAACTTAATTGGCTGCATTTGGCTTTGAATAAAGCTTTAAATTTTTGAAAGAGTGAATTTGTAAGTGGCTCTATGACCTGTTTGAGAATGGAAGATGCTGGAATTGGGGTGGATTGTCTTCATTGAGTAGCAATGATTTACAAGGAGAAAAACAATACTTCTTACTTGGCTGTTGGTGGATATGTATGGTGTGTTTGCATTTGATAATAACATCATTACAGTTTAAAATTGCTTTAAACAGGATTCAAGCAGTCATAGAAAAAGGTTGGTCTGTACTATGAACCCATACTGAAATAGCAGATGTTGGAAATGTTCAGATTTTATCACAATTAAGTTGATATAATGGGACAACCATCTTACTTTGGTGCTACCATATACTGGTTTATATAGCCAAGGATATAAATTTATTATAATTTCATCTACAAAAAATGCTTGGTTGTTCAAAAAGACTCCTAGATTATTTGGTCTCTAGAAAGATGTCTCTTTTGAGAACTGTGAATGGCAGAGTGAAATCAGAACTTCAGAACAAAATGCCCCTTTCTGAAACCTGTGATGAAACTTGAACCAATTTACTTCACACTGTGGTCGAACGTGTCTCAGAGTAATTGAGAAGAAAGTACACTATTAAAACAGTTTGGGATTGGCTGCATTTGGGATTTGAGTGGTTATTTATTAAAGTTGTTTAAGAGCTGCTGTATCTTTAATGCAGTTCCACATACTAAGAATTATAGGAATTTTTTTTTTTTTTTAAGATAGGAATCCTTACTAAGGATCAAAAAGACCCTCCCTGTGTCTGCCTCTGCAGTTGCTCCTGAATCACCTCTCCCTCCCCTTCTCTCCTGTCAACCACCCCATATCCTGGTCTCAGTTCTTTGAAGACACCCCATCCTTTCCATCTCTGTGGCTTTCATGCCCTCAGTTCCCTCTGCCTCATCATTCTTACTTTACTCTCCCCTTCGTCTTCTCCTTTCCACTGGGCTGGGCCTCTTCATCTTTCAGGTTTTACCTTGAAAGTCACTTCCTCAAGGGTTCCCTGATCTTTGGATAAGATTATTTTATTTTGCAGTAGCTCCTGTGCTGTTTTTGCTTTAACACATCACGCTGGAATATAATTCGTACTGTTTCATTGTCTGTGCCCCTGCACTAGAACGTGTGCTCCATCAGGGTAGGAACTTGTCTGTCCTGTTCTTGGTGGCAACCTCACCTCTTGGCACAGAGCCTGGCATTAGGCATTTGGTAAATATGTAATACTTGCTGGATGCATACATGAAAGAAAGAAGGAAAGAAAGGAAGAAAGATAAAACTGAATACATTATCATTAAGGAAGAAAACCCAGCAGGCGGTGGCTGTTCCTTCTTCCTTGCCATCCTCCCACCCTATTTCTATGAGAAACAGGAGCTTCTCTGCCAATACACGGCCTGTTTATTTATCTTATAATATCAAAGGAAGTCGTGGTTCTTCCTCTCAATAACGTTATAGACTTTTGGTAGAGATATTCAAGCAATTTTTTTTGTAAATTCAAGTTCCTCATCGCTCTTTCAGAAGAGATGAAGGCCAACACTTGATCTAGCTAAACTACTTAGATGATCTCAGGTATCTTTTTCTCTTAGCACAAAGTTGCCAGTTCAAAAAACTTTGCTTAGAGCTTTTTCCACCTATCTTATTGTCACTTCTGTGATATATGTAATACTAGTGACTCAGAGTGATTCAGTGCTACTGTCATTATTGTCTTCAGTTGAATATTTACTTCTTCTATCTTAATCTCTACCATCACGGGCCTTTTGGCTTCTGGTGCTTGTTTTTATGATTGCCACAGAAACCCTTGGTATTGGATAGGGCGGAGGGAGCTTCAAGAGGTACTGTCTCATCATAAAGATGGTTCAGTATCATAGTGACTTTAAAAATGGGTGAGGCCACTGCAGTGGGTGCCAGTGTATATGCCTTTGCTTTCTCCTCCAGGAGGCAATGTTGCATTTCTGTTTAGAGAATGGGGTCTGGAATCAACTCTGGAACCTTCTAGCTGATTGATCTAGAACAAGGTACTTAACTTTTTTGGGTCCCAGTTTCCTTATCAATCAAATGGGGTTAATAATAGTATCTACCTCTTATGGTTTTGAAGAAGATAAAACGAGGTACTGCATGTAAGGTGCTTAGTCTGGTGTCTGGCACATGCTAACCACATCAACCATCACCATGATAAATAGGTCTCTCATGTTAGGAAAGGACTTGTCTGGTTATAATTATTTGCATAAATTGAAAAAATGAAGAACAGTAGTAGTTTTAGCTTTGGTGCACAAGAAAATGTGGTCTAAGGCTCTGAGTGCAAAGAGCCCTGGGTGGGTGTGAGGAGATCATTTTAACTCTGCCACTTACTGACAATACCAGCGAGGGTATAGTCACCAGCTCTCTGGGCCTTGATTTCTGTAGTTTTCTTCCTTCTCACTTTGTGCACCTTTTATGTCCTTTTCTTGTCTTATTGCATTAGCTAGCACTTCTAGTATAGTGGTGAAAGGTAGTGGTGAAAGAGGCCATCCTTGCCTTGTTCCTGATTTTAGGGGGGATACTTCTAGTTTCTCACTGTTAAATATAGTTAGCTGTAGTTCTTTGTAAGTGTTTTTTTTCGAGTTGAGGACACTCCCCTCTATTGCTGGTTTGCTAAGAGTTTTATTATGAATGGGTGTTGGGTTTTTCCAAATGCTTTGTCTGATCTTTTTTTGTGGGAGAGCGTTATATGCTCAGCTGAGTTCTGAATCTACTGATAGGATCATGTGGTTTTTCTTCTTTAGCCTATTGATGTGATAAATTATATTAATTTATTTTTGATTATTGATTCAGCCTTGTATCCTGGGCTAAATTCCAGTTAGTTAATGGTGTATATTTCTGTTTATATACTGTTGGATTCAATTTGCTAATATTTTGTTGAGAATTTTTACATCTATGTTCAAGAGAGGATCTCTTTAGTTTTAAGATGGGAAGGTTTGCACCAAATCAGCTTTGATGTACTTTCTAGTGCTAGCATTTTAGGAGTCTAGGAATGAGTTATTATTTCATTTTAAATACCTCACTATGGTAGATACTAAACAAATATTTGCTAAGCCAAATGGAATCTGCTGACTTTATCTCTGGAATGTAGATGATTTGATTTTATGATACTGAATTGTAATGAGACAGAAGACAATGATGTGATCTTTTGAGATTAAAAATAAAAAGGCATAAATAAAATTCAAAGCCAGAGATAGACTGTGGATTAGTTTGCTAGGCAGCCATAACAAAGTACCAGGAGCTGGGTGGCTTAAACAACAGAAATTTATTGTCTCATGGTTCTGGAGGTTAGAGCTCTGAAATCAAGGTGTTGGCAAGATTGGTTTCTTCTGGGAACTCTGGAAGAGAATCTATTCCATGCCTTTCTCTGAACTTTTGTGGAATCTTTGGTGTACCTTTGTTTCTATTGTATCACCCTGATCTCTGCCTTTATCTTCATATTGTGTTCTTTCTGCATGTCTGAGTCCAAATTTCCCCTTTTTATGAGTTCACCAGTCATATTGGATTAGGGGCCATCCTACTCTAGTATGACCTCATCTTAACTAGTTAGATTTGCAATGACTTTATTTCCAAATAGGATTGAATCCTGAAGTACTGGGAGTTAGGACTTCAACATATAAATTTTGGAGGGGAACACAGTTTAGTTTATAACAGGAGGATTTAGTTTAGTTATTCTGTCCTTTCATTTGTCCTTCCTTCCTTCTTTTCTTCTAATAAATGTTATTGTGAAATACAAGTGGATGGATCCCAGACAATTTTATGAGGGATTTTCTTTGTAGACAGAACTTTAACATTTTACAAAAGTGGCCACTTGCTAATTCACAGCAGGTAACCTTTCAATTTGTAGATTACTTATAGGTGCTTAACACCTGTCAATGTTTTGTTTCTATGTCATTCCATTTTCTCTTACTGTTCCTCTTATTCTGTTCTTCCTCTTTCCTCCTCCCCCTGTTCACTTACTTTGCCATCCTCAGTGAGCATTTCACTTGTTATGAGTAGGTAGTTCTGCCACCAGATGGTGTGCAAGGATTGGGAAAAGAATTTAAATACATTGGCCAAGGTGGTTGCTTTTCAACATTTTATTTCAGAAAAAAGGCTGACAGGCCAAAAATGAGAATCTAAGATTGTGTAGTTCTTAATCATTCATATCAATTTTCCTTTTCTTTATGATAGAAACAGAATCCTGAGCTGGAAATCTTGAGAGAAAAAAAAAACCTATAAAATTTGATTTGCAAGTGAGAAACTTTGGTCCTGGAATAGACAATACTATTAGACTGAGATGTGGAAGCATGGTCGCTGGGTGAGAAGACCACTTCCTCAAATTGGTAGTTTCAGAAACCACAGAAAGGAGAAACCTCTTGAGCCCAGTAGAAGGTTATTGCAATAAGGGATGTCAGCTGTCATCTCATTCGGCAGCCCAAATGGGCCTGCGGCCACGTGCAGCTTGTGGACCACGTCCACCTGCAGTATGTTTTGTTTAGCTTAAACAAGGTTTCACTGTTGTTATTAATTGCCACCACTTAAAAAAATCCCAATATTTCACCTAATCACCCAGATTTCAGGCTTCTTTTGGAAAAAAAAAAAATCTGAAGACCTGGCAATAGTGATTGACAGTTTTTTCTTGGCAACACTTTACTGTGGCTGAGCTGTGGCTACCGTTTTAGTTGGAACTTGTGATTTATTGTTTGCTGCCGTCTCTTCCACTTCCTATTACATTACACTGAACCTTTGCCCTCATTTAATATGTTACCTTCCTCTGCCCAGCCCGGGAAAGGTATCTGAATATGTGACCCTGCTCTGCATGAGGTCTAGAGAGAGGAGCTGACATTTGGTTCAGGCCACACCTGCCTTCTGTTTCCCACTAACCATGACTTCTCTGCATGTCGAAACTGGTGGGAAAAGAGGGAAAGTGATTCTTCACAGAGGAGTGATGTAGTTCAAGTAAAGAATCAGGACTGACATTAAAGACTAGTAACTAAACAAAAATAGCTGCCATTACTCAATTATAGAAAAAGACACTAGAGGAAAACACACACATAAGTGAAAAAATGGGGAACCCTGAAGTAAACACCTTACAGAGAACCTTGGAGAGAATGGAGAAATCCATGATCAGAAGACCACCGGTAAACAGTCAAAAGAGAGAAAGGAACCCCAAATGACTTACCGGCAAACTTGGGCTGTCTCTGGGGTAACCTCATCCTTTTAGGATGGGAAAGGTGATTGAGGAGGACAAGACAACATAGGCAAGTCAGGTAGAAATCAGATGGTTTGTTGTTACCTAAGGATGCCTTTCTAGGCACCTCTGAAATGGCTGTCAGAGACTCCATCAGAACATGGAAACTAATTAATGAAAAAAATAATGGGTTAGTAATGGAGTGGTTCCAAAGGGATGAACAGAATGTTTTTGCTTGGCTCAATGGAGGTAAATAGCAGGGCTGACTCCTAGATGATTTATTAGTGATAGCAAACATTTACCAAGTGCTCACTCTGTGCCAGACTCTGCTGAGAGGTTGATGTTGTGATACCATGGCATCCTCCTAACATCACTGAGGTCATTGTTATTGTCATCCCTATTTTATCAACGAGGAGACTGAGGACCAGGAAGATCAGGTAATTTTTCCAAGTTTACTTAACTCAGAAATGACAGAGCCGGGATGGGATTCAAACGTCAGCTCTCAAGCTTCCAATTACCAGACTCTTCCCACTTAACAACCAAGCCACTCTCCTGCCTCCCTCTACTGGCCAAAGATGTGGCTTGGCCTAGCGACAAATGCCCAGTAGGACCTGGATCAAATCTGAAACCTCTGTTAAGTTGTACCATGTTGCCTGGATGGCATGGAACAAGTTTGAAAAGCTTACATTTAATTTGTGGCACATAACAAGGTTGTTTCAAAGGGTCACTAAGAGGACTGGCAGATGTCAATGAACCTTCATCCTAAGAACATGGGTAAAAGACATCTGGGAAACTTCAGTCTGGCAAATCTTGTTTCTACCCAGAACATGCTGGTAAAAATCCACGCTAAAGGTACATGAATGACCTTTTCAAAAAGAAGAGAGCTTGGCTTGTGTGCTCGCTTCGGCAGCACATATACTAAGAAGAGAGCTTGGCTTGTGGAAGAGGGAACTGTATGTTGCTGGAGCCCTTTGCGAAGGCGAATACACCATGCTGGTGGAGAAATAGTGGATGTCCTTTTTTCCACTTTCAGAAAGCCCCTCTGATGGGAGTCCAGACCAAAGGAGTTGCTTGGGAGGTAGCAGCCCTGGAGAGACAGTTCTGTAGCTTTCGGAGTGTGCTTAGAGGAGGGAAATCAGGATAATTGTTAAAAGGCTCATTCCTACATGGAAAGGTAAATGGTGGAGCCCTGGAGGAATGAGTGTGCAGACGAGTCATGCGTAACATTTTTATAATTGATCTAGCAGAAAGAAGAGGGCAGCTGGGCCTCTCGTCGGCAGATGCTATTAAGCAATTCTGGCCAGAGAACTGTTAAAACAGTTAGAATAAGCTGCCAGAAGATCTGGCAAATATGAGTGCTAGTTGAGCTTATTGCATCTGGAGGAAAGTAATCCCAGTTGTAAGTTTATGAGGCCAAATAAAACCCTGAGCTTTTTTTTTATTATTTTAAACTTCTTTTCTTTTTTTTTTTTCCTTTTATTTCATCATATAATGGGGCTACAAATATTGTTAGGGTTACATACATTGCCCCTACCACCCCGCCCCACCCACATGCCAGGGCTTCAAGCGAGTCCAATCCCCAGGTGGCGCGCATGGCTCACATTATGTAACTCTACACTTCCTCCCCCCTCCCGCCTGCCCTCCATCCGACAAAAGATTGTTTTGGTTTTTTTTTTGCATTTTGGATACATTGTATAACTTTGCCTCTCCCTAAGAAGGGTTAGAGGTATGCCCTTCCCCCCTACAGTGCTCGCCACATCCCTATGATGTGGGTCTTACCCCCCCACCGAAACCCTGGTGAACACTACCACCATTTGAGCACCATAGTTTTAATCAGTCAGTACCAATTTGATGGTGAGTAGATGTGGAGCCCATTTTCCATATCTTGTGTCACCTCACTTTGGATAACAGGCTTAAGCTTAATCCAGGATAGCATAAACGGTG